>CAUYPK010046111.1:0-65249 GCA_963574355.1 Loris lydekkerianus
AGACAGTATGAATTTATTGTAAAAAATTAGGAAAGTTGGGTGGCGCCTGAGGCTCGGTGAGTGGGGTGCCGAGGGTGGCGGGTTCAAACCCGGCCCTGGCCAAACTGCAACAAAAAAATAACCGGGTGTTGTGGTGGGCGCCTGTAGTCCCAGCTACTTGGGAGGCTGAGGCAAGAGAATCATCTAAGCCCAAGAGCTGGAGGTTGCTGTGAGCTGTGATGCCATAGCACTCTACCGAGGGTGACAAAGTGAGACTCTGTCTCTAAAAAAAAAAAAAAAAAAAAATTCGGAAAGTTAGGCTGGGCGGGGTGGCTCACACCTGGAATCCTTTTTTTTTTTTTTTTGCAGTTTTGGGCCAGGGCTGGGTTTGAATCCGCCACCTCCAGCATATGGGGCCAGCGCCCTACTCCGTTGAGCCACAGGTGCTGCCCTCACACCTGTAATCCTAGCACTCTGGGAGTACGAGATGGGTGGATTGCTTGAGTTCAGGAGTTTGAGACCAGACTGAACCAGAGCAAGACCCTGTCTCTAAAAATAGCCAGGCATTGTGGTGAGTGCTTATAGTTCTAGCTATTTGAGAGGCTGAGGCAAGAGAATCACTTGAGCCCAAGAGTTTGAGTTTGCTGTGAGCTGTGATGCAATGGTGAAAAAGTACACCCTTTGTACCAAGGTGTACAATGGTGAAAAATGGTACACCCTTGGTACCAAGGGTGAAAAAGTGAGACACTGTCTCAAAAAGAATATGTCATAGATGATGATGTGTCCTTCCTGGTACATCAGAGCAGGAGGTACAGAGTGTGGGGCTGTCCTGCCTCTCAGTGACGTTAGGTTGATCAGTGGCTTTAGGGGTTGTTAGCCTCATTCTTCTGTTATAACATTTCCCACTATTTCACCCATCAATTAGTAGTTAAGTAAATAGGCCAAGAAGAAGAGAAGCAATTGGCCCAAAGTCCCAGGACTGGTAATAATCAATAGCTACCATGTGCTGAGCTCTTGTTCTATGCCTGGCTGTATGCTAAGTACTTTATAAGGACTGACTTATTTCATCTCAAAAACCCCTTCTGGTTGGCCTTATATTATGTTCATCCTTTTCAAAGGAGGAAACTGAGGCCCAGAATGATGAAGGGACCTGCCTTTGATGAGTCATTTGTAATTCATGTCAGGAGATTCTGGAGAAGAGAGAAACAGGAGAACACAGTTCTTACTTTAATAAATATAGACACAGACTAGGTGATCAGAGCCACAAAAGAGGAGATGGGAGTCATGTAGTAACACTTCAGAGGAAGTGTCACTACAGCTGGGCCTTCAAGTATGCGTAGAAGTCTGCCATGGGAGTAAAGGCAGAAGAATGGGCCCACCATCTGAGTAAGGCCTGAGATGTGATTTGGGCTGTGACCAATGACTCCATTCATCACCACCTCTCACAGGTATCTGCCCTTGGGCAGGAGGAAGAGAAAGAGGATGTGGCTTGGCCCATCACACACTTAGAGTCTGCAGACGTTGTCACAGAGTGAGGAGTGCAACAGCACTGGACTAGGAGTCTCAAGAAGACTATTCTATGAACTGTGAGAGAGTTCTGGTGCTAAACCCTGCCCTCAAAGGCTTAAAATAAATGATGGACATAGACTATGGGGGTCAGTGGCTCCTAACCCAGAAAAGAGAAAGGCCATCTGCCTAGCTCCAGCTCCAAGACTGCCCACAGGGATTCATGTCAGATACCTGGACGATTGAGTTGAAAAGCACTCAGCAAACCCCAATTTAAAGTATCCATTGTAGCCAGGCTCCATGGCTCACTCCTGTAATCCTAGCACTCTGAGGTCAGTGGATTGCTTGAGCTCAGGAATTTGAGATAAGCCTGAGCAAGAGTGAGACCCCATCTCTAAAAATAGCCAGGAGTTGTAGTGGGCGCCAGGAGTTGCAGTAGTCCCAGCTACTCAGGAGGCTGAGACAAGAGGATTGCTAGAGCCCAAGAATTTGAGGTTGTGAGCTTTGATGCCATAGCACTCTACCCAGGGCAACAAAGTAATACTCTGTTTTAAAAACAGAACAACAGAGGCTGGGTGTGCATGGCTGACACCTGTAATCCTAGCACTCTGGGAGGCTGACGCTGGTGGATTGCTTGAGCTCACGAGTTTGAGACCAGCCTGAGCAAAAGTAAGACCCTGTCTCTACTAAGAACAGAAAACAGTACAGCAGTCTACCCAGGGTGACAGCTTGAGACTGTCTCAAAAAAAATTAAAAAAAAAAAAAGAGTAAAGCAAAGTGTCCATTGTAATACAAGTGTATTTGCTTCTGTTTTTTTAGAGATAGGGCCTCACTCTGTCATCTAGGCTTGTGTACAGTGGAGCAATCATAGCTTACTGCAGCCTAAAACTCCTGGGCTTAAGCCATCTTCCTGTCTTAGCCTCCCAATTACCTGGGACTATAGGTGCACACCACCATACCCAGCTAATTTTTAAATTTTTCATAGAGACAGAATCTTGCTATGTTTCCCAGACTGGTCTTGAACTCCTGGCCTCAAGTGATCCTCTGGTTTTGGTTGCCCAAAGTGCTTGGATTATAGGTATGAGCCACTGCACATGGCCTGCATTTGCTTCTATGTACACGGAATTCTCCAGAAGAGTCCAGCAAAAAATATTAAGGTATGCTTTTTTAGATATGTGAAGAACACCTAGAAATCAATAAGAAAATACCAACGATATAGTACATGTATAAATATGACTGCGAATAGTAACAGACCATTTATAGGAAAGGAAATATAAAGTCTTCTAAATGCAGATAAAGATGGCAGCCTCATTCAAAATAAGAAAAAGACATATAAAACTACACTGAGATTCCACTCTCCTCAGTTTGAGCCACTCCTTTGTGGTTCAAAGAGTAGGGCGCTGGCCCCATATACCAGAGGTGGCGGGTTCAAATCCAGCCCCGACCAAAATTGCAAAAAGAAAAAAAAAAAATTCAGAAACACACTGATGGCAGGGCTCTCGGGAAACAGGCCCCTTCACCCGTGGGAGAGGAAATTAGTGCAATCTTAAGGAGGGTAATGGCCATATCTATCAAAATGACAACAGCACAGTTCTTTTAGCCCCAGGAATTTTGAATCCTGGTTATTTATCCTGCAGGTGTAACCACGTAAGAGGAAAATGGCCTATGAAAAGAGCTATTCACAGCCGTGTGTATCAATAGGGGACTGAGAAAGCAATCACAGAACATTTACTCAGTGGAACACACGTAAGTGGTGAAATGGAGGAGGGAGCTCCTTAGGTACAAATGGGGCAAGATCTAAAAAAGCAAGGTTCGAAGGAGAGAATGCATATAGTTTGTGAGTGTTTTGTGTATAAATGGCAGACAGAAGGGAGGACGGGCATCCATTTTTGCTCTGCATAATTCATGGTTATCTCTGGCTGCGTGTAACTGGCTGGTCCCTGTAGAGTTGCTTCCAGAAGAGGGACTGGGTTGCTGGGGACAGAGTGGAAGGGAGGGAGACTTTTGAATTTTGATCTATGTGAAAACATTTTTCATTCCAAAATTTAAATTAAAGGTTTCAAGGACCCAGCGAGGTGACCCACACCTGTAATCTCTGCACTCAGGGAGGCTGAGGCAGGTGGATTACTTGAGCTCAGGAGTTCAAGACCAGCTTGAGCCAGAATGGGCCTTGTGGCGGGTGCCTGTAGTCCTAGCTATTGGAGAGGCTGAGACAAGAGCATCACCTGAATCCAAGAGTTTGACATTGCTGTGAGCTATAACGCCATCGCACTCTACCCAGGGCAACAAAGTAGATTCTGTTTAAAAAAAAAAAAAATGAGAGATTCACTGTCCATTTTACAAGAGAGGAAAGCTATATGGATCAACAGAGTTTGCAGGCCCAGGGTGGAGGAGGGCAGGAGGTAAGGCAGAAAGAAGAGGAAGGGGACGGGCCACTGAGTGTCTGTGGTAGGGCTCTGTCTTTGGTTTCCTGATTTAATCTTTATAGCTGCCTCCCCATTTTGCAGATGAGGAAACTGAGGCTCAAAGTGGGCGAAGGACCCTCTGGACTCACAATGGGGAGCCAATATCCAGTTCACATTAGTGGCCCTCCCCCAGCCCCCTCACCAGATAATGCCGGCCCTACTGGGCAAGCAGGTGTGACCAATTTCTCATTTAACAGGCACCAGCCTTCTTCAGTCCAAACTTTCTGGTCATTTGACCAGAGTGGACTTTTTTTTTTTGTAGAGACAGAGTCTCACTTTACTGCCCTCGGTGGAGTGCTGTGATGTCACAGGACTCATAGCAACCTCCAGCTCTTGGGCTTCCGCCATTCTCCTGCCTCAGCCTCCCAAGCAGCTGGAACTACAGGCACCCGCCACAACGCCCAGCTATTTTTTTGTTGCAGTTCGGCCAGGGCTGGGTTGAACCCGCCTCCCTCAGTATATGGGGCTGGCGCCCTACTCACTGAGCCACAGGCGCCACCCCAGAGTGGACTATTGTTTCCCTAAATTATACTTTATTTAAAAGGAAAAAAAGGCTAAGCCCATTGAAGAGTGGTCACAAGACTGGAAGGGCTCTGAGTTAGATTTATCAGGGACTTACTCAACCAGTCCATTCATTGGATTATCTAGGGAGTTCACTTTATATTTAGCAGGACTTGGATCTACTGGCTTTCTGAATAGGCCTGGATTTGGAAAGAAATTCGATAAACGTTCTTGGACTAATAACAGGATTATTTGGGCGGCGCCTGGGGCTCAAAGGGGTAGGGCGCCAACCCCATATGCCGGAGGTGGCAGGTTCAGACCCCAACCCTGGCCAAAAACTGCAAAAAAAGAAAGAAAACAGGATTATTTTTCTGAGTGAATCATGGCAGTTTCTTTTAAGACTGAATTTGCCTCCTCTCTGAAGCGTCTCTAGGTCTTCCCAGGGAGTCCTGGGGCAGAGGAGGCTCTGCTTCCTCCTGAGTCGGTCCTGGAACCTCTTCCTCTGGGAGCCGCTAGACCCTGCCCCCCACCCTTTACTCCCCACCAGATTCCTAGTCCACACGGGGTGGCAGTGAGGTGTTTTAGGACTGCTTCTCCATCAGGCTCTCATTCTTTTTTTTGTTTGTTTTTTTGGCTAGGACTGGGTTTGAACCCACCACCTCTTGCATATGGGTCCGGTGCCCTACTCCTTTGAGCTACAGGCACTGCCCCAGGCTCTCATTCTTTGGGAACAGAGACTATGAGGATCACCTGTGCCCCAGCACCTGGCAGAGGACTTGGCTCAGAACAAGGACTCAGGCCAGGGCAGAGATCAACTCAATAGAATTGACCCCAGCCTTCTGATTCCAAGACCACAGAACCAAGTTTCTGCCCTCACCTAGCTGGGACACTCAGCTTGGTTGTTCTCTAGAAAACGTGGAGTGGGGCAAGTTTCCAGGGGAGTCACAGCCATCCATCACCCCACCCCATTCCAACCAGTACCCCCAGATGCATATCTCCCCACACACCGTCCTTTACAGTTTACAAGGAGCTCTCACCCTCTCTAATCCCCAGAGCAGTCCACGGGTGTGGAGGTTTCTCTTTCCTCTTTCACAGCTGAAGGGCAGGGGCTCTGAGAGGTAGGTTCTTTTTTTGTTGTTTTTTGTAGAGATAGAGTCTCACTTTGTTGCCCTCGGTAGAGTGCTGTGACATCACAGCTCACAGCAACCTCCAGCTCTTGGGCTAAAACTCACTGCCTGGGGAATACCAAGTGCTCAGTAAAATGTGGCACCTGTCTTCCCTTGCACCCCTGAGGAGGAGGGGGGCAGAGAGTAGTCTGGGAAGGTCTTTTTGTCCAGCTCCCTTCTGCTCAGGGAGCAGGCTGGTCCCTGGCCAGCAGCGCCTCCAGAGAAGGAAATTCTTTGAACTTCTTAATGATGATGGGGACAGAAATGATGATGGTGACGAAGAGGATGTTGGTGGTGGTGGTGAAGATGAAGCTTTGACCCCTCCCTGACATTCCAGCAGGCCAAGCCAGGCTCATCTAAGTGCTGAGCATAGCTCTGGTGGTGTGTGAGTGAGTGTGAGCACCCAGCAACTCTGCTGACCTTGGCCCTGGCACCCAACCATGCCCCACCCTCAGATCGTGGCCCTGATTGTTTCCTCTCCTCCACCCTTGGTACTTTCTGACAGAGCACATCCCTTGGGACTGACTATACAGGAGGCCACATTTCCTAGAAGGTTGTAAGCAAAGCCCAGAGAGGGGAGATACTTACCTGAAGTCACACAGCAAATCTGGGTCAGGATAGGAGCCCAGGGCTCCTCACTCAGTCAGGCTGTCTGTACCAGCCACACTTCCTCCTGCTGAGTTAAGAAGCTGGACAAGAGGCTTCATTAAGTCAACCCCTTGGCAGATTCCAACTGAGCCCCTATTATCTGTTGGTACCAGGGTGGGGCTGGGATTTGACAGATGGGGCGTTTGGGGAAGGTCCCCCCATGAACTATGTAGGAGGCGCTCAGAGGACAGAGCAAGGTCACCCGGGCAGCATGGGAAAGGGTATTCCTGGTGGGAGTGGGGGACACACAGTGGGAATGGGGATAGGCAAAGTGTGGACCTTGGGAACCAGGCAGGAAAAGAGGCTTGAGGTGGGCGCGGGTACCCACAGGTCTAGTTCAGGGTGTGGCACGTGGTGGGGGCCCAGCCACCCTCAGGAGTGATGGGGAGACTTTGTGCCAGGAGCCTGAGTGTCAGAACAGAGCCTCTGAATTGTACTTAGCAGACCACAGGGGTGCCAGGAGGCTTTTAGCAAAGGACAGATCTGAGGGTCTCCCCAGAGGCCTGGGGGTAGGGGCGGGAGGGCTGCAAGACTCTAAGACTCCCTGAGTTATGATGCCCCAGAGGAGGTCGTGTGAGCACAGTGTCTTGTCTGGTGGACACTGGGTGGGGAGTAGGGAGCGAGCATGTGGCTGTATCCTGCTTGCTGGGTCCTGCCACTCGGCTCCCTTCTCCTTTTGCATTCTGTGGCCTCCCTTTCAGTGTCCTTGCTTTTTTTTCTTTGAGACATAGTCTCACTTTGTTGCCCTTGGTAGAGTGCTGTCGTGTCACAGCTCACAGCAACCTCAAAGACTTGGGCTTAAGCGATTCTCTTGCCTCAGCCTCCCGAGTAGCTGGGACTATAGGTGCCCGTCACAACGCCCAGCTTTTTTTTGTTTTTTGTTTTTTTAAGCAGGCTAGGGCTGGGTTTGAACCCACCAGCCCTGGTGCATGTGGCCAGCACCCTACCCACTGAGCTACAGGAGCTGCCTGGTGTCCTTGCCTTTTAAGGACACTCTCATACCCCTTTCCTCACTTTGGGGGTTATCTATCTCCTGCTTCAGCTGCCCAAGTCCAGCTCATTTCTTTTCACTTTTTTTTTTTTTTTTTGACAGAGTCTCACAGTCCCTCTGGGTAGAGTGATATGGCGTCATAGCTCACAGCAATCTCAAACTCTTGGGCTCAAGCAATCCTCTTGCCTCAGCCTTCCGAGTAGCTGGGACTACAGGCACCCAACATGATGCCTGCCTAGTTTTTCTATTTTTAGTAAAGATGGGGTCTCACTCTAGCTCAGGTTGGTCTCGAACTACTGAGCTCAAGCAATCCACCTGCCTCTGCCTCCCAGAGTGCTAGAATTATAGGCGTGAGCCACCACTCCTGGCCAGCCACCACACCCAGCCTCTTTTTACTTTTTAAAATAAAGATAATGTTTTATTAATAGGTTGTGGTAAAACATACACCACAGAAGTATATGTTTTGTGGCACTAAGTACACTCACACTGCTGTGCTCCCACCACTGCCCTCTACCTCCAGAGTGTACCTGGAGCCGTACCGCCTGCTGGTTCCTGAAAGCTCAGAGGACAGGCTGAGGATCCTTGAAATGAGGCTGGGCCTCTCCTGCTCCCTGGACCCAGCCTGGAGTCCATGCTCGGGCAAAGGCCCCAAGAGGACTTCTCATCCAGTCTCCTGCTTCCACAGAACAGTTTTTGGTCCAGCCAGAGGAAGAAATTCTTTGAACTTCTGCCAAGTTCATCATGATGGTGAGATGATGATGATGGTGATGGTGATGAAGAGGAGGAGGAATCTCTGGCTCTCCCACTGATGTTTTTCTCTGGCAAGGGCAGTCCTAGAGGCCAGGATCATGTCTTTCACCACCCTCTGCTGAGGCAGGGCACAGCCTGGGTGTGGCAGGAGAGGACCGTGGTTTGGTCACCACAATAGCACCTGCCCTGTCCTTGCCCACAACATGGCCTTAGGTGGTCCTGGTTATCCCTATTGGTGTCCTTCCTTCTCCCACCTAACCTGGGGATGCATGGAAGGCTGGCCTAGGGTGGTCCCCACTCCTAGGTATCAGTGGTTGAAGGGCCTTCTCAGCCTTGGCCTTACTTTACAGTGAGGAAGCAGTTTGAGCCTCTGACGTCAGGGCCCAGGCTGTCCCCAGCCTCCGCACTGGACATGCTGCCTGAGTGAGACAGAAGGGCTTTCTTCACTATTTCTTTTTAGGCAGTAGGTGAGTAGAGCTGGGGAAACTGAGGCATAGGGCAGTGCCCTCACCTGGCCAGGTCACCTAGAAACCCACTCCCTTTGCTGTTCTTTAGATTCTGGGGCCACACAGGGAAGCAGCCTGCAGGGTCCGTGTCCAAGAAATGGGCATGAGAGGAGGCGCCAGTGGCTCAAGGGAGTAAGGTGCCGGCCCCATATGCAAGAGGTGGCAGGTTCAAACCTGGCTCCAGCCAAAAACTGCAAAAAAAAGAAAGAAAAAGAAATGGGCATGAGAGCCAAGAAGACCTGGATGCAAATTCCAGTCTTCTCCCACCTTCGGGTGGCCCTGGCTCCTTCCTCACCTGTAAGTGGGTGCATGACAGTGCTGCCTCTGACTGGCTGGAGCACCCAGGGAGGCACGCACGGCAAGCCGGGGTCAGGGTTAGGGCAAGGACTCAGCAAACATCCCCTCTCCTTTCCTTTCCTGCCCTGAGATCTTCAGGGAACAGCCCCATGGTGTACACAGGCCTAGAGAGAAAGAAGTTCAAGTCCTGGCCCTGCCTCTGACCCTCCCTGAACCTCGGTATCTTCATCTGCCTCTGGAGGCCACTGTGTCATGCAAGCAGGAGGCATCATTCTCAGGGGCGCCAAAGGCCACACCAAGATTTGTCCCTCTCTCCTACAGGGGGTCGAAGGGGCTTGGAAGGGGCAGGTGCAGAAGGCCTGGGCCAGGCTGTAGCAGATCATTGGGAGGTGTGGAAGGAATGCTGTTCCCTGAGTCCAGGGCCTCTGGTGCCTCCTCCCTTCTGCTGTGCAAACAGGTCTTTTTTTTTTTTGAGACAGAGCCTCAATCTGTTGCCCTGGGTAGAGTGCTATAGCATTACAGCTCACAGCAACCTCCAACCCCTGGGCTCAAGCGATTCTCCTGCCTCCACCTCCCAAGTAGCTGAGATTACAGGCGCTTGCCACAAAGCCCGGCTTTTTTTTTTTTTTTTTTTTTTTTTTTTTATTTTTTTGGCCGGGGGCTGGGTTTGAATCTGCCACTTCTGGTATATGGGGCTGCGCCCTACGCCTTTGAGCCACAGGGACCATGCCCGGCTATTTTTTGGTTGCAGCTGTCATTGTTGTTTGGCGGGCCTGGGCTGGATTCAAACCTGCCAGCTCAGATGTATGTGGTTGGTGCCTTAGCCACTTGAGTCATAGGTGTGGAGCCACACTCAAGTCTTAAACCAGCATGGACCGACAATTCTGGCTCTATTAGCTAAGCAATAAAGGCAAGGGGTGGGGACTGCTCAGTCCTTATACCTGGAGGGAGGCACTGAAACAGCAAAGTCAGAGCCCCAATGTCAGTTCCAGGCACTGGAACAGCAAAGCTGAGCCCTGCCTGTTCTCAGTCTGAGGGTGTGGGTAAATCCCTCTCAGTTTGGACCTCATCTGTAGTTGCAAATTTCTACCAGCCCAGAGCTAGGCTTGGAGTCAAGATGACATCAGGGGATTCACCTCCCTCTCCCAGCTCCTTGTCTCCATCTGGGCATGACAAGCTTTTATGAAACCAAGGCCAGGGCTGGTGCCGATAGCTCAAGCGGCTAAAGCGCTAGCCCACATACAGCTAGGATGGCGGTTGGAATCCAGCCCAGGTCCGCCAAACAACAATGACAACTATAACCAAAAAATAGCCGGGCGTTGTGGGGGACGCCTATAGTCCCAGCTACTTGGGGGGCTGAGGCAAGAGTGAGCAGTGACGCCACAGCACTCTACCCAGGGCGACAGCTTGAGAGGCTGTCTCAAAAAATAGAAAAGAAAAAGAAACTAAGGCGGGACCCCTATTTTGTGAGCTGGGACACCGGGCACAAACGACCCCGTCTATTTGTTACTAAAGTTCGCTCACGGTCAGAGTTTCAGGGTCAAAGGCCCTTGCAGACAGCCTAGTCCATTTGACAGATGCAGAAACTAAGGTTCCTAGGGTGAGGCGGCCTGCCTGGGCTCCCAGCGCCCGGCGGTCGGACCTCCAGCCCGGGGGAGCAAGGACTCCGGACCCGGGCGGCGCGCACCTGCTGCCCCCGTGTGGTCGTTGCGGGTGTTGCGGGAGAGGCCTGGCCGCGCGGGGCGGGGCGCTCCCCGGAGCCAGGCCGGGGCAGATGCGAACGTCGGGGGCACCCCGCAGAGAGAAGACCTGCCCTGAGTTCCCAAACTCTAAGGCCTTAGCCTGTGACCTGGAAAAATGCCCTGAACCAAGGATGCTTCTAGGAGGCGGTGTCACTTGAACAGATAGTCAGGAGTGTTGTGATCACTCTGCTTCTGGGGAATACAGGCCAAGGATGAATTGTGTCCTGCTCCCCCCTCAAAAGTGGTCTTTTAAGACCCTCATCATGCCTCAAAGCCTACCAGACGATCAGCACCGCCCATCATCACTGCTGCCAACGTGTGACCTGTTCTCTCTGATCCCAACCAACCTGCACATGCCTGTGAGGAGCCCAAAGCTTGGTGACAGCAGATGCCAGTTGGGGCACTTTGCTGGGAGAAGCTACTGGACCTAGTGACTGCCTGTGAAGGCAAGGCAAGGAAGACCCCAGGTTGTTCCTGAGGGAGAAGCCAGTATTGTGTGGAGGGGTGGAAGGCTGGGGGCAGACTTGTTTGGGGACCTCTGAGCTGGAGGAGTGTGGGGAGGTGGGGGCAGGCCCAGGAGGGGCTGGACGTTAGGGGCTCTCCCAGATGAGATGTCCTCACAGCTTCCCTGTGTGGCCAGCAAGGCCACATCCCACAGATGAGATCATGGAGTTCCAGGGAATGCATGTCAGCAGGTGAGGAGTGTCTGAGCTGACAGGAGCCCAGCTACTCCTGCCCCTCCACAGCCCCTGGGACTTGTCTGCTGGGAAGCTCAGGCCCTCAGGGCAAGAGTTCAAAGGAGAGGATGTGGCAAGCTCAAAGGCTCATAGCCTTAGGGAGATGATCCCTTTTTTTTTTTTTTTTTTTTTTTTTGAGACAGAGTCTCACTTTGTCCCTCTCAACAGAATGCTGTAGCATCATAGCTCACAGCAACATCAAACTCTTGGGCTCAACTGATTCTCTTGCCTTAGCCTCAGAGTAGCTGGGACTACAGGCACACCCCTCCCCCCCCCACCATGCCCAGCTATTTTTAGGGACAGTGTCTTGGTCTTGGTCTTGCTCAGGCTGGTCTTGAACCTGTGAACTCAGGCAATCCACCCACCTTGGCCTCCCAGTGTGTTAGGATTACAGGTGTGAGCCACCACGCCTGGTCTGGAGACTGATTCTTTAGGTGGCTTCAGCCATGTCATTTCATCTGTTTGAGCCTTAGCTGCCTTACTTGTAACAGCATAAAATGACTTCCTACGGAAAGGTTGGAAGGATTAAATTAGATTTTTTAAAGTGTGAAAATGCCAGACTCAGCAGCAGGCACCTAGTGAGCCTAGTGGGTGATGAGTACTCCTTCCTCTTCTGCTTCCTGCTGGAGCAGTCAGGAAGGCTGCCTGGAGGAGGCAGGCCTTGAAGGTGAAGGCTGATTCAGAGAGACCCAGAGTGAGTACAGGAGCTGCTTCTGGGCTCCCTCACACCCCAGGCACCTTGGATACAAAGGTTGTGTGGACCTTCTGCTGTAGCCACAGCTGCCCTCCCAGATCACAGAGCGCCAGAATGCCAGCCCGAGAGATCTCTGCCTGAGGGTGGAGAGAGAGAACAAGATCCCCTTCCCACCCTCTGCTCATACCCACTGGCTCCAACCTGGAGCCAGGCTAGTGTATGTCAGAAAAATCTCCCCAATCCCATTGCCTCTGCTCTAAGCATGGTTTTGTCGTCTGGAAGGAAACCAGAATTTATTAAAGAGCTGGCTTTGCTCTCCTCATTACAGGAGCACCTTGCCCAACAGCACGGCTGCGGCTGCCTGGGGGCAGGTGTCATTACTACTCTGAAACAAGTGAGGAAACAGGAAATGAAACAGAGGCTGGGGAAGAAGAGTCTCCCTGAATCCAGCTGTTTGACTGACCAGCTGAGTCTGGGGTCTGCTGCCTGGACTTGCTTCCTGCTTCCTTTTGCAAATGAATGGCTCCTCCACTCAGGGGAGCTCCTGCTGGGACGGTGGGGGTCTTCCCTGTGTCTGGCAGAGGCCTGGCATGCAACTGGCCTCTTAGTGAATTTTTTTTTTTTTTTTCAAGACAGAGCCTCAAGCTATTGCCCTGGGTAGAGTGCTGTGGCATCCCAGCTCACAACCTCCAACTCCTGGGCTCAAGGGATTCTCTTGCCTCAGCCTCCCAAGTAGCTGGGACTATAGGCGCCCACCACAACGCCTGGCTATTTTTTGGTTGTAGTTGTCATTGTTGTTTGGCAGGCCTGGGCTAGATTCGAACCCGCCAGCTCTGGTGTATGTGGCTGGAGCCTTAGCCGCTTGAGCTACAGGCCCCGAGCCCTCTTAGTGAATTTTGAGTGAGTGAGCAAAGATGAGTATGAGTGACAGTTCTGCTTTTGAGTGACCCAGAGGCATCATTCTAAGATTTAAAGATACTGTAGATCTGAAGGGCCAGAGACTGAATCACCTGAGAATGTGCAGAGTGGCTTCCAGAATGACACACAAGGAACTGGTGGTTGCCTCTGGGATGAGAGTGGAGAATGAGGAGGGAGGGAGACTTACTTTTCTGTTTGAATGTTTACATTTTATATTATAATGTGTTATAATTACAATCATTACCATGTGCATGTTCACAAATTAATGCAGAAGGAAATAATCACCTGGAAGCTTCCTAAACATGTGGACTCTTGGGCCACAGCCTGGAAAAACAGAGGCAGCAGGCTGGGGGAGGCAGGGGCCAAGATGAGCGCCCAGGTGAGTCCAACACAAGTGGCCCTGGACCATACTTCAGGAACAAAGTCACCATCTGGGTCCTCTTCCCACTGGCCAACCAGCCAGGCTCAGTTGCATGGTCTTTTGCATATATTTGCATAACACCCCTGGTTCCAAATCCAGCCTGTATTAGTTGTGTTATCCTCACTTCAGCTGGATCTGAGAAACCTTCACTCCTCTACACCCCATGCCTAGCATCACCTCTTGGTCCTGACCTGGCTGGCTGGATAATCCTCTTCCTCCTCCCCTCCCGACTCAGTCAATACATCATCTTTTACCCTGTCTCCACATTCTCCTAGCCCCCAAGGCTGGCACACACATCACCTCCTTCAGAAGCCTTCCTCATCCTACAGCCGAAAGTCTGTTCTCCATCCCACACTCTCCAGCCCCCTCCTTGGAACTCCCCAACTCTGGTCCCTCTCTGAAGACCATTTCTGTATCCTGAACATCCACCGAGCTCCTAGGCCTGCACCAGGCCCTTTGGCCCTTTACCAGGCCTTTCACCATCTCTCTCTCTCTCTTTTTTTTTTTTAGAGACAGAATTTCATTTTATCGCCCTCAGTAGAGTGCGGTGGCATCACAGCTCACAGCAACCTCTAACTCCTGGGCTTAGGCAATTCTCTTGTCTCAGCCTCCCAAGCAGCTGGGACTACAGGCGCCCACCACAATGCCTGGCTATTTTTTTGTTTCAGTTTGGCCCGGGCCGGGTTCAAACGTGCCACCCTTGGTATATGGGGCTGGCGCCCTACCCACTGAGCCACAGGCACCACCCCCTTTCAACATCTCATTCCGCCTGGTCCTCCTAGGACCCCAAGAGAATGGACCCCAATCAGCCTGTTTTACAGATGGGGAAACTGAGCTTCAGGATGGTCATGTACCTTGCTAGAAAGTGGCAGCTCTTTCCACCCCACCCACCTGCCTCCTCAAATGCCCCCGTGGTATTTTCACTCCTTTCAAGTTAATGCTAATTGGGTTTTATTTGGCTTTGTTTGTTTTAATGAGGTCTTTAAAATTATCCAGGTTATACACACTTAGGGTAAAAACATTCAAACAATCAAATATTTGAGTAAAGTGTATGTCTCCTTCTTTCTGCCATCTTGCCCAGTGACACTCTAGGAAGAGCCACTGTGCACAGTCTGGGGTCTCCTTCCAGACCTCTTCTCATTCACCACCAACATGACTTATGCAAATGCACAGGCCGCATTTTTATTGTAAGACATACACATAAAAGATATACGATTTAAAGTAATAGAGACACCCATATACTCACCACCCATAAGAGTTGCCAACACCTTAGAAGCACACCCTGTATCCCTCTATAGCTGCACTCCCCCCTCCGCTTTTGATTTTCCTTACAGATTGGCCACACGTTTCCTTAAATAATATGTTTAAAAGGAGAATTACTAAATTATCATGTGCACGACATGTTCGACTTTATTAGGCAAGGCTAAACTATTTTCCTAGGAGGTTGAACCAATTCACACTCCCACCCAAAGTAGATGAGTTCCCCCACTAATCCATATCCTTGCCAGATCTGGAACCGTTTAAATTTCATAATTTCTGCCAAGCTTGTGGGAGTAAAATTCTAACTCATTATGGTTTTAATTTACATTTCCCTGATTACTAATGATACTGAGTATCTGTCTTGTTTATATCTCCTATGTCCTTAGTGATTCTTTTATCTTCCTGATATGTCGGTCACTGAAAGTTTGTCACAAAACCTCTAATTATGATAAATTTCTCCTTGTTTTGCTTTATAACATATATGTTGAGGTTATTCTCAGGTATGTAAGAGTTTAGAATTACTATGTCTTCCCGAGGTTATCTATTCCTTTTTTGTTTCTAATAATGCTTTTTGCCTCAAATCTTGGTTTGTCTATTATTAATATGATGGCAAATCTTTTTTTTTTTTTTTTTTTTTAATTGAGACAGAACCTCAAGCTATCACCCTGGGTACAGTGCCGTGGCATCACAGCTCACAGCAACCTCCAACTCCTGGGCTCAAGTGATTCTCCTGCCTCTGCCTCCCAAGCAGCTGGGACTACAGGCACCTGCCACAATGCTCAGCTATTTTTTTGGTTGCACATCATTATTGTTTGGCAGCCTAGGCTGGATTTGAACCTGCCAGCTCAGGTGTATGTGGCTGGCACCTTAGCCACTTAAGCCACAGGGGTCGAGCCAGAATCTTTTGATTTTAATCTTTTTTCCAGATAGAAAAGGATAATTTATTGTCCCCCTTCTTATCTGAGTCAAATTCACTTCCAAATTACCAGTTGGCCTCAGTGAAAAGTCAATATATTTCTTATTTTTAAATTATTTTATTGTGGAAGCTTTTAGATATTTACAGAAGTATGAAATAGTGTAAAACAAGCCCCATGTACCCATTGACCAGATTAGACACATCCCAGATTAACATATTTATAACCACCAGCTCCCCTTTCCAATATATGTATTTTTTTATTTCAAGTTAATGTGAGGGTAAAAACAACCAGGTCCTTCCCATATTATTTTGAAGAAAATCATATATGTCTTATAAATTAATCTCTAAATATTTGAGTATGTATCTCTAAAAGAAAAGGATTCAACACCCCCACCCAATCCCGTTACCATCCTATAATGATAATTCCCTAGCAGCATCAAAAGTCATTTTTTAATAGTTTAATTGAGTCAGGTCTCAATAGGATCCACAGATTGGCCAATGTCTTTTATTTTTTATTTATTTATTTATTTATTTTTGAGACTGAGTTTCACTTTGTTGCCCTTGGTAGAGTACTGTGGCATCACAGCTCACAGCAACCTCCAACTCCTGGGTTTAGGCAATTCTCTTGCCTCAGCCTCCTGAGTAGCTGGGACTACAGGCACCTGCCACAACACCTGGCTATTTTTTGCTGTTGTTGCTACAGTTTGGCCAGGGAGGGGTTGGAACCCGCCACCCTTGGTATATGGGGCTGGCGCCCTACCCACTGAGCCACAGGCATTGCCCAGCCAATGTCTTTTAAATCTCATTCAATCTATAGGTTCTCACTCTATCTCTTTGATTTTCCTTGCAATTTGTTTGCTGAAGAAACCAAGTCCTTTGTGCTTTATGTGAAAATATTTCATTTAATGAGATTATATAGATAAAGATCTTTAGCGATATATTGGACACAGTAAGTGATGAAAAAGATGTGAAGGGAACCCTCGCACACTGTTGGTGGGAATGTAAATTAGCACAGCCATTATGGAAAATAGTATGGAGGTTCCTCAAGAAAATTAAAAATAGAACTACCATATGATCCAGCATTCCCACTACCGGGTGTATATCCAAAAGAAATGAAGTCAGTATGTGGAAGAGATAGCTGCACTCCCAAGTTCAGTGGCACATTATTCACAGTAGCCAAACGTGGAAACCTGAATGTCCATCAGTGGATGAATGGACAGAGAAAATGTGGTAGAGGTACACGATGGGAATATTTTTCATCCTTAAAATAGAAGGAAATCCCATCCTTGTGACAACGTGAACGAACCCAGAGGTTAAGTGAAACAAGCCAAGCACAAAAAGACGAATACGTGTGATCTCAACTTAGTGTGGATCAAAAACAGTTAAACTCATAGAAGTAGAAAGAGGACTGGTAGGCACCAGGCTGGGCAATGGGATGGGGGATTGGGGAGATACTGCTCAAAGGATTCAAAATTTCAGTTAGGAAGACTAAGTTCAAGAGATCTATGTACAACAAGATGACTATAGTCAATAATAGTACATACATTTTGGGAGACAGGGTCTCACTCTGTCACCCCTGCTAAGTGCAGTGGCATCAGCCTAGCTCACAGCAACCTCAAACTCTTGGGCTCAAGTAATCCTTTTTCTTCAGCCTCCCAAGTAGTTGGGACTATAGCCACCCACCATGACATTTGACTAATTTTTCTATTTCTTTAAAAAAAATTCTTTTTTGATACAGAGTCTCATTCAGTTGCCCTGGGGTTGAGTGTTGTGGCGTCATAACTGACAGCAACCTCAAACTCTTGGGCTCAACCGCTTCTCTTGCCTTAGCCTCCCAAGTAGCTGGGACTACAAGCACCTGCCACAACACTCAGCTATTTTTTTTTAGAGGTGTCTTGCTCTTGCTCAAACTCTTGTGCTCTAGCAATCCACCCACCTCAGCCTCCCAGAGTGCTAGGATTACAAGCATGAGCCACTGTGCCCAGCCCTAATTTTTCTATTTTTAGTAGAGATGGGGTCTCACTCTTGCTGTGGCTGGTCTTGAATTCTTGAGCTCAAGTGATCTTCCTTCCTCAGTCTCCCAGAGTGCTAGGAGTACATGCATGAGCCACCATGCTCAGCCAATGTATTTTCAAAAATACATTTGAAAGAGAGGCCAGCACTTTGGGAGGATTTCTCAAGCCCAGGAGTTCAAAAGTAATCTGGGTGACATAAAGAGACCTTATCTCTGCAAAAAAATTGAGAATGAGCCAGGCACAGTGGTGGGCACGTGTAATCCGGGCTACTAGGGAGGCTGAAGTGGGAGGTTTGCTTGAGCCCAGGAGTTGGAGATTATACTGAGTATGAGGATGCCACTGCACTCTAACCTATGGGGCAACAAAACAAGACCTCACCAATGAATAAACAAATTAATAAATTACTTTTTTTTTTTTTTTTTTTAGAGACAGAGTCTCACTTTATCGCCCTCGGTAGAGTGCTGTGGTGTCACATAGCTCCCAGCAACCTCCAACTCCTGGGCTTAGGTGATTCTCTTGCCTCAGCCTCCAGAGCGGCTATTTTTTTGTTGCAGTTTGGCTGGGCCGGGTTTGAACCACCACCCTCAGTATATGGGGCCAGTGCCCTACCTACTGAGCCACAGGCGCCGCCCAAAATTAATTAATTAATTTTTCTTGTCTTTTTTTTCTTTTCTTGTTTTTTTTTTTTGCAGTTTTTAGCCGGGGGTCGGTAAGGTTTGAACCTGCCACCTCCAGTATAGGGCTGGCGCCCTACTCCTTTGAGCCACAGATGCCGCCCTAAATTAATTAAAGTGTCTTATCTCCTCTACTTATTTGGGTAGAGGTACTATGGGTATTGAATGAGATAATTCACTTGACGGCTAGTGCCAGGACCCTTGCCAGGTCATGAGAACCATGGTGGTGAACACACCTGATATGTTTCTAGAGCTTAAATCCCAGACCCAGTGATCCGTGGTGTCCCTTAAGGGAGCTTATTAAAATTGGTGGGGGCTGCCTTGGCGCCTGTAGATCAGCTGCTAGGGCACCAGCCACAAACACTGGAGCTGGTGGGTTCGCCAAACAACAATGACAACTACAACCAAAAAACAGCCGGACTTTGTGGCAGGCACCCGTAGTCCCAGCTACTTGGGAGGCGGAGGCAAGAGAATCACTTAAGCCCAAGAGTTGGAGGTTACTGTGAGCTGTGATACCACAGCTCTCTACCCAGGGCGAAAAAGTTATATTTTCTAAAAAAAAAAAAAAAAAAAAAAAAAAAAAGAGAGAAAGAAAGGAATAATGAACCACAGAAATGATCTACATTTGTAAATTTTCTAGGAATTACATAAAAGAAACAGGTGAAAATTGATTTTAATTATATTTTATTTCACTCAATGTATTGGAAATATTTTCATTTAAATACTGCAATCAGTAATTTAAAATTATGCAGGTATCTGCAACCTTTATTAAGTACGAAGTCTTTGGAATCGGCGTGTATTTTACATTTGCAGCAAATCAACTAGACCAGCTCCAGTTCAAGCGCTCAGTGTGGGTAGCGGCCACGGTGTAGGACGGAGGAGCTGGCGAGTCTGATCCGGTGGCCCAGGGGCCACCGTGGGAAAAACGCAGGGCTGGATAAAGGGTGCGAAACGCACTTGCAAACTCCGGTGCCTCAAACAAAATGTGAGTGACACTGGGGCTCAAATCCTGCCTCCCACTCCTCGCTCGCGGTCCCGACACCTTTTTGTCCCCTCTTCGCTGCGTGCCCTTCACTTCCTCGGCCTCCCCGCTTATGAGATAGACGCAGGGGTCCCTGCTTGCGGCGGCGGCGGAGCGCACGGTGCCAAGCTGTGCGGAGCGTCGGGTGTTCGCAGCCCAGAGGCGCTAAGGAGGTGGGCGGCCGTAGGCGACCGAAGGCGTCAAGCCCAGCTCAAGCCCGAGGGACCCAGGGAGCCCAGGCAGAGCTTCCACCAGGAGCCACGCCCGCCCGCCTCCCCGTAACCTGCAGCTCCCGGGGCCGCCACGGGACGGCGCTGTGGGGCAGGGACCCCAGGGACAGCGCGGTGACCTCCTCGGGAACCGCGTCGGCCCTGCGGAAGGGAGAATCATTAATATGCATTGGTCTGGGGTGGATTTCCGCCGGGTGTGAGGATGGGATCATTCTGGCGGTCCCTGTGACAGGAGGGAAAACCGAGTGGAAGACGTTCACCCCCGCATACTCCAAGCAAGCCCCTTATTCAATTCAAACAACAGGCTGCCACGAAAGGAACGCAGCTTCTGAGTCAGGAGGCTGTGCGCAGCTAAGGATCTCCGGCGGGACACTCATGCTGGTGGCCCTTTTTTCTCACCTGTAAAATGACACTGGGCCCTTCCCCTGCAGATGATGGCTAGAAAGGGGCTTTGCCAACCTCCTGATTCCAAGCCAGAATCACCACAGTGCCCCGATATAGAGGCCAATGTGGATGAGGATAAAAATAACAGCTGTCATTGGGCAGCGCCTGTGGCTCAAAGGAGTAGGGTACCGGCCCCATATGCCCGAGGTGGCAGGTTCAAACCCAGCCCTGGCCAAAAACTGCAAATAATAATAATAACAGCTGTCATTAGCTGAGCAAAGCCCATGAAGTGAGTGGTACTATTGTCCCTCTTTCTCAATGACAAAGCTGAGCCTCAGAATGTGGTGTGGCTTGCTTGTAGTCACATAGCCCAGCAAAGTGGGTCCCCTGGCTCCAGGGTCCAGTGCAGTCACATGAGTTAGTATAGGATGGTGGACCTTTCCTGCTCCTCCACCCTCTCCTGTCCCTAGTTCCTGGCTGCCTTTCTCAGGTCCCTCCTGATCTCCCTTTCCCCTTCCTCCAGGCTGCCAGGGCCATAGCCAGCTCCCCCAGTCCTCCTATTAAGACCAGAAGCCTCTCTGTGCCCACAACTCAAGCCTGAACAATCAGAGTGGTCCTCTGACCACGGCAGTGGACACGAGTGTAACCTCAGCAAACAGAAGGGGCAACCATCTCCTGAGCACCTGCTGGGTGGCCTGAGCTCAGTGAGCACCTGAGCATTGCCCTGTAGGAGGCCATTGTCATATGCATCTCATAGATAGGCCTGAAGCAAAGGCCAAGATATTGGGCTTCATTTGGGCATCTGGGTCACTGCCCAACTACAGGCCAATCCCTTTCTTCCCTGGCCCTCAGTTGCCCCATCTGTACTTCTAGGAGATAGCGTCAGGTCCCAAAGGTCTTGTCCAACTCAGATGCTTGTGACATGTCTCCAGGGGAAGCTGGGGTTGGGGAGGTGGCTGGGATGACAGAAAACCCATTTTCCAGGTCTTTAAGTGAGGGCCACCTAGGTGAGGGACTAGCCGGCTCTGCCTCACGCTGTGCAGCAAGATCCACATGCAGAGGCCATTTACTTGCATATTGTCACTCCTATGAAACAGGGACTGCCCTTATCATTCCACTTTTACTGATGAAGTCCAGAGAAGGAAAGCCAAAGACCCAGGACTGCAGTCAGGCCCCTCACCCAGGCTGTGGGCTTCTGACCTCAACCTGCTGCTGCCACCGTCATGATACAACAAAGCCATCAGGGCATTCTGGGGCTGAAGCCTGATTTCTTTCCCCATCCTCCTAGGGTTCTCAGCTGCTAGGGGACAGCAAGGCCATTTGCAGCCCCCTCCTCACCTACTCCTTCATGCAGTGACTGGGCCATAAATAGCCTGGTCTCTCCACTCCACCCATCTACCTTTGCTGCTGTCTGTGCTCAACTGTTGGGATCCTCCCTCCTCTTCACCTGTCGTTGACAGGATGGGAGCCACTCTATCCCCTCCATTTCCCTGTCATTCCTCTGTCTCCTGGCCCCCCTATGGAGGCTTTTCTGGCAGCCTTCCAGGTCCTGCCTATCTCATTTCTGCCCACCTGGGTCTGCCAGCTTCTCATCCTTCCCCATCCCCTACTCCAGCCCACTCAGTTGCCACACACAGCACCTGAATGCCACCACCATCACTCACTGCTCTGCTCCTAGACTGCCCATAGCTCCCCACTGCCTATAGGGGAGAGGCCCCAGATCTTCAGTCTGCTCTTCACCTGGTCACCCAACTCGGCCCCCAACACCCTCTCCAGCCTCACTCGCCATCAGCCAGCCTCTGCTAGGCTCAGGGCTGTAGAGTCACAGCCTTAAGGCCAGGAAGCCTGGCATAAAGCAGTGATTTGCTGCATGACCTTGGGTAAAACACATTATCCCATGGGGTGGATGGGGAGTGTCAAGTGAGAAATCAAAGGGTGAGGGGCCTTGTGGCCTGGGTCGAGGAGGCATTTCATTGTGACTATTATCACATACGGGACTGTTCGTATTAACTTCTAGCTGTCACAGGAAGCTGGATGGGGTGTTTGTGTGAAGAGGGGATAAGGGCTCCAGGGGAGACCTTACAGACCAGGGCAGGTCTGTCTCCCCCAATCAGGGCAGGTGTCACTATCCCCATATCATGGAGAAGGAAAGAAGAGGCTCAGGGCAGACAGCTGATGAGCCAAATTGGTGACAGGCCTGTCTCCTGCCCCTAGCACACAGGGCATGTCTCTTCTGGCCTCTGGATTTTCTTCACCTTTGCCTCCGGTCCCAGTGGCAAAGGGCTCTGTGGGAGGTGCAGCCACTGCAGTGTTCACAAGGCTGCCCTAAACTCTGGATCCTCCTAAGCATTGGCTGGTTTTTCCCTGGAGCCCCCACCATATCTCTGTGCCTGTGACTTTCCTGGGGATGCCCCTCACTTGGTCCCAGGCTCCCCTCCTCTAAGGCCCACCTTCCCCTCTGCCTGGCTGGATGCAGGCCCTGGGTTTCTCCATCCTGAGTCCTCTGGGACACCTAGCTGCTTCCCCAGGGACATGCCAGGAAGCATGGGAAGGCCATCATTTCCCAGTCCACACCTGTGCCAGCAGCCCCAGTGCAGCTGTTGCTGTCCACCTCTGGCTCAGTGACCCAACATCTGACAAACTGGTGCCTGCCTTCCTCCCTCCCTCTGGAGCCCCAGGCAGCACTTCTCTTTGTTCCAGGGTTCCTTCTGCTGTCCTCTGGCTGGGTCTGGGCCCTGTTCCTCAGCGGTCCTCCCCATCTCAGCCCCATCTTTCTCCATCCTTCTGTCTGACCTCTTGTCTCTCTCCTCTCTCCCCCCATCTCTGTCACCACTCTCACCCTCAGCCCCTGGAGCAGGTGTGAATAGAGAGGCCAGGGATACTTAGGCCTAGGAAAGGTTCTGCAGGTGCCAATGTAGAACGACAAGCTGGATCATCCACTTGGAACACGAGGGACAGGTATTGGCCTCTAGACCCTCATTCCAAGGGACCCCATCCGAAGGAGTCACCCTGGCATCTGGCTAAGGGTCAGGAACCTGGTTGTGGGAGGGGCTCTGTAGCCATCCCTGTGTTTGGTATTTGCAAGCCCCTGCCCTGGGCCTGCCTCCCCTCTGTACCGGGGGCACCCAGGGGTCCCCTCTTACCTTCCTCTCACTGTGGGCACCACTGTGAGACCTGATGAAAGCCTCTACCCAGCAGGGGCTCTGGCTTCCCTATAGGGGACAGCTCCAACAACTATAACCAAGGACCCCTGGCAGCTATCTCAAGCCCAAGCAGGGCATGGCAGGGATTTGGCCATGGTCCCACCCAATGTCAGTGGCAGGGCCCAGCCCAGGCAGATCTTAGGCTTCCAGCCAGGGCTCTCCCAGCACCACAGCCCCGGGTTGCGGGGATGGAGGCCCAGGCCCAGCTACATCTTTGTTTGGCTCAGAACCGAATCCCCTCTTGTAAAATAGAGATTTTCTTGCTCACAGGAAGTGCTCAACAAATATTCGTTGAATGAATGAGAAGACCTTAGAATCTGTAACAAGTGGGGTTCAAGTGTGAGCTGAAGACCAGGTTCCAGGCAAATGTTTCTGGCTGGGGGTTCCCTTTAGGGCTTGTGTTAGGAATGTTACACCAGATTCCAGGCAGTTAGCGGGCAGAGTAAGGAGTGGCCCCTGGAGGCACCAGTGACTGGGTGAGGGGCAAAGATAGACTTGGCCAATTTTCCTTCCCTCCTTTACTTCCCCCATGCTCTCCCAAGACCTCCCACCAGCTTCTGAAGGACATAGGAGCAAAATCCCAAGTTGTCAGGTATGTCAGGACCCTGGAAGTCATCATGCCCAACCTCCTAATTTTGGAGATGATGGAATGAGTCAATGAGTCCCAGAAAAGGGAAGAGATCCCAGCATCATAGTGAATTAAACCCCAAGCTCTTTCTTTAGCCTAACCTTAATTAGCTCCCATACACTGAGAGGTGTCCATCAGGTGTCCCTTTTTTGCATGGCTCCCAGGAACCTTGGAGGTCTATTTTCAAATTGTGTGTCTTTTTTTTCTTTTTATTTTCTTCTTTTGTTTTTTTGAGACAGAGTCTCACTCTGTCATCTGGGCCAGAGTGCTGAGGCATCAGCCTAGCTCACTACAGCCTCAAACTCCTGGGCTCAAGGGATCCTCCTGCCTTAGCCTCCCAAGTAGCTGGGACTACAGGTGCCTGACACAACACCTAGCTAATTTTTCTGTTTTTAGTATAAACAGGTTCTTGTTCTTTCTCAGGCTGTTCTTGAACTCCTGAACTCAAGGCATCCTTCTGCCTTGGTCTTTCAGAGTGCTGGCATTATAGGCTTGAGCCACGGCACCTGGCCTCAAATTGTGTGTCTTACACTGTAAGCCAATCAAAATCCTTTCCCAGGGAGGGGGGAGGTTTCGGTGGAGGGAGGGTAATGGGTGGGGCCACATCTATGGTGCATCTTAGAATGGGTACAGGCGATTGCACTAATGTACACAGCTATGATTTAACAATTAACCCCCCCCAAAAAAAAACCCCAAATCCTTTCCCAAAGGTAACTCATGTTTGTGTCTAATAATGTACCTGACACCACCATACCTGGTCACATATGAGGTCTCATTTAATGCACACAGCAAGCATGTGAGGTAGATATGGATGGCCCAAGCAAGAATGGGACCCTGTCTCTAAAAAATAGCCAGATGTGGTGGTGGGTGAGTACAGATGAGGAAAGGGGCATAGTGACAGGCCCTGGGCACAGAGCCAAGACTACTGGCATTTATGTGCCTATTTACAGAGAGCAAAGATCATGGGGCGAGAACCAGAGGGTCCAAGGTCTGAATTCTGTTTTACCACTCCTCGCTGTGTGACTTTGGGCAAGTTAATTTATCTTAACTCTCTTGGCTGGGAGTCCTTGCGAAGCTAGGGAGGAGGGGTTGGAATTCCTCCTCTTTTTAGTCCTTGGAACCTAGGTCTACACTGTCCTTATGGAAAGATTCAGATGCTGAAGGTTGCATTTCTAGAGAGCCTGGCAAACATAGCCCAGAATTCTGTTAGTTTTTTTACTTAGTACTTAGCTAAAACAAGCAGCCACAAGAGGAACAAATACTGCATGATGATGTTCCTCAAGCATTGTGTATCACGGAGAAAAGATGAAATTCACCTGATCACCCCACAGTAGGGGGAGGGTCAGGCCAGCAGGGCTCATGGCTGGGGTGGCTTCAGGAAGGGACCCAGCCTTGGTTTAATGCCCTGCCATCTCTCTTGAAATTTTTTCTTTTTTCTTGTGAGACAGAGTCTCATTCTGTTGCTCAGGCTACAGTGCTGTGGCATCATAGTTCACAGCAACTTCAAATATTTGGGCTCAAGGGATCCTCCTGCTTCAGCCTCCCCAGTAGCTAGGACTACAGGTACCTGCCACGACACTCGGTTAGTTTTCCTATTTTTACTAGAGATGGGGTTTTGCTCTTGCTCAGGCTAATCTTGAAATTCTGAGCTCAAGGGATCCTCCTACCTTGGCTTCCCAGAGTGCTAGGTTTACAGGCATGAGCCCGCACACTCAGCTTGCCTTGAAATTATTATTTTATTTTATTTTATTTTTTGAGACAGAGCCTCAAGCTGTTGCCCTGGATAGAGTACTGTGGCATCACAGCTCACAGCAACCTCCAACTTCTGGGCGCAAGCGATTCTCCTGCCTCTGCCTCCCAAGTAGCTGGGACTATAGGCGCCCGCTGCAACGCCCGGCTATTTTTTGTTGCAGCCATCGTTGTTTGGCGGGCCCAGGCTGGATTCGAACTGCCAGTTCAGGTGTATGTGGCTGGCGCTTTAGCTGCTTGAGCCACAGGTGCCGAACCTGCCTTGAAATTCCTAATTTTATCTTTGTACTTGTGTCTTCTACATGTATTTCAGTAGGACAATGTAGCATGCGTGTGAGCAGAGGAAGAAATCAGAAGGAAAAAGTTTTGTATTTTAGTGCCTTCATGGGTCCTGTTTTTCTGATTTTTGAACAAGGCCCCCTTATTTGACCATGGGCCCCACAAATGGTATAGCAGGCCCCATGTCCAATGGTGGGAAGGGAACTGAGCCAGGAGCGCTGGGTTCAAGGCTACCCTGCTCCAGGTCTCAGTTTCCCCACCTGTGGATAAAGAGTTGCTTTGATGACCCACAAAGGCCCCCTGAGCTATATGATTTTCTGAACATTCTACAGTCATTAAAAATGGAAAACATTTGGAATTTATCAATACTCAGAAAAGTCAGTATGTAGCGAGACAAAGACAGAGGAAGCAGGTCCCCTGACCACACCATGTCACACCATGTGATCTAACACCAGACCAACAGATGGGGACAAACCTTGGTGAGGTGAAGCCGCTGAGTTGAATGCCTCCTGAGTTCTCCATTTTTCTGTGAGCTATTTGATTTCATGACCGGAAGGAAGCCATGGCGAATGTACAAGGTGCGCCCAGGCAGTGGGAGTCCAGGCAGGCAGGCAGGTGTGGTCAGAGGAGGGCAAGATTTTCAGCTTCCATAAGATCCACTCTCTCCCTTCTCACCTCTCTCTCCCTCTCTTCCACCTGATTCCTCCTTCCTTCTCCCCCTGTCACCCCTCATCCTTGGCTATGACGAAAGTTGGGGGCAAGGTGGCAGGTAGGAGTACTCTCTCCTCTTGGCTCAACAGGGAAGCTGGAGTTGGGGGTAGGCCAGCTTGGTGGCACCTCTGAGGCCCTTTTAGTGTGATTCCACACACCATGACATCTGAGGTTCTTACACCCCCAGCTGCTGTGATCCCCCTATTTCAGCCGCCAGGAGTGGAGAGCTCAGATCTGTTGCATTGGGAGGGAAGCAGGTGGGAGGGCTATGACGGGGAACAGGTGGGAGAGGAAAGGTGAGTCAGTCCAGCAGAGCTGAGCGAGCAGGAGTTTGCAGCTGTGTGCTGGTCCCTCCCTCAGGGCCACTGGCACTCCAAAATGTCTGGGCTTTGGGCTCTTGTCAAACATGCCTTTCCTGAGCCCCACAGGTCGCCTTGCATGTGACCAGAGAAATGCGGCTCCTTCTTTAAAAGGCAGCAATTTCCACACATGTTTGAACAAGTGGCAAACTTGATGAAGCTTGAGAGGGACCCAGAAATGCCCCATGTTGCTCTGGAAGGGGGACCTTCCTGGGGGACCCCATGTTTACTCCTCCCCACCCCATGCCCTGGCCTTTCATGCATCTTAGACAAGGCTGGAAATCCTCTAAGATGTGCTGCAGGTGGAAGGCTCGGAGTCCGAGAGCACCTGACACTAAGTCCTCTTCAGTTACCGCTTATTGTCAGGACTCCAAGGCATCCCTTGGAGAGGATGAGTGTGGGAATGGCCTCCCAGGGACTGCAAGGTAGAAGAATATTTTTCATGGGGCACAGGGGCAGGGCTAGATTCTGGGATGCTCTCACCTGGAAGGAGGACACCAGGGCAACTGAGCAACTGAGCTTTTTCCTAGCTGAGCTCCCCCCACCCCAGGCCCCTGCACATCACAGGTGCACTTGGGTAATCTGGGAAGGGAGGGGGAGCAGGCCCTCCCCTCGCTGAGCCCGGGCAGTGGAGGACAGGCAGGCAGGGTGGCCTTTGACAGCCCTCACCTCCATTCAAGCCAGTCTCTTCGTTCTCTACGCCTCCACTTCCTCATCCATAAAGGGAGGCCATAATCTTTCTCCTGCTTTTTTCTGGGAGTTTGGTTAGAGTCCCGTGATATAAAGGATATGAGAGGTGTTATGAAAATGGGAGATGCTCTGAGTTATTTGTTGGGAGATTTGGATTCCAACCTAGTCTCTTTCTCCAGAAAAAAGGCATGGGGTTGCCTTGTTAAACTGTTACAGCACACGGGATGTACAATAATTTATCCACCTGGCAGCCACATTGCCAAATGCTAGTGCTGGTGAAATGTAGTCGTTCCCAAGGCAGCCTGCCACACTTCACAGTAGCTGAGCTTGTCTGCTGGTTCCCTGTGTTAATGAGGTAGCTGGTACCTTTGTGTACATGATTCCTGGGACCAGAGGGTCTGCTTTCTTACAACCTGATAGCTGGGGGCACAATTGGCATGTAGAATAGAGTTAGAACAGAAAGAAACCCTCAAACTCAGAATCTTGGCACTAGATTACCAAGTACAGCCATGGCTCCATTTTGGTGTGTATTTCCTTTGCAATGTGACTTTTATCATTCTTCTAAGAGGTGGAGACTAATTTCCCACCCTTTGAATCTGGGCTGGCCTCGTGACCTGAATTGGTCAATAGAATACAGAGGAAGTGATGCCAAACAAGTTCAAGGCTAGGCCTCTGAACACCTTGCAGCTTCTACCTTGGCCCTCTTAGGTTGCTGCCTTGAGTCACTCTGAAGGAATTTGATGTAGCATGTTGTAAGAGGAGGAGCCCTAGCGGAGAACCAAAGCCCCTAGAAGACAGCCAGGCCCCCTCTGACATATAGGTGATGCCATCTGGGGTCATCCAGCCTGACTGACATTCAGCTGAGCACAGCTGGGGAACGAGCTCAGGAAAAATCAGACCAGGACCCCCAGCGCACCCACAGCATTGAGAAAGAATGAATCATTGCTGTCTAAGTTCAGAGAAGGGAAGAGACTTACCCAACGTCCCACAGTGAGCAGAGGCCAAAGGTAGACTGTGACCAGGTTTCCCTGTTAAACTAGAGCCCTTCCCACCAGGTCCAGCAGCCAATTTCACCAGCATGGGCTGGGAATCAGGAACCCTTACTGCTTCCACCTGAGTTGTAAAGAATTGGCTGACACAGGATTCAGGTGGTCAATTCCATTCTACAGTTAACAAAACCGAGACCAAGAACTGACCAGCAATGTGCTGACAGTTGCACAGACACTAAGTAGCCAAGCTTGACTCAAACCCAGGTTCTTTGATGCCAACTTGGGATCCTTTTGTTGACTCCAGGAAGGAAAATGGTGGGTGGAGAAGTTCCCTCCAAGGGTTGGTCTCTCAGAAAAGGCACACACAGATACACACAGTCACACACATACCACACACACAGAGATAACAGAATCATGCTTGAGCTCTGCAGCCGCCTGGATCTGGAGCGCACGCAAGCCACCCTCCCACTGGACAGTGTCACCTACCGCAGGGAGTCTGCCATCTGACTTCCAGGCCCTGCCCTCACCACTGCCCATAGGAGCCCCCTCCCATTCTCAGGACAGAGCTGACCCTGGCTCCGCAGACCTTCTGGGGCAGTGGTTCTCAACCTTCCTAATGCTGCAATGTATTTTCATTGTTAAAAAGGGGTCATGACCCATAGGTTTAGAACCGCTGTAGGGGAAGGTGGAGGCGTCAAAGATGGAGGGTGCATACATACTGCACATAGGCACATCCAGGAACACATAAGCACACATAGACACAGACATATACTACATGCAGACACATTATTACACAGACACACACAGATACGCTCACACATGCTTCCTCGCTCTCCCTTCCTCTTCCCACCCCTCCATCTTCAACCAGCCTGCTCCTACTGGACCATATACTTTATTAAAAATATATAGTTACAAACTCCATTGTCAATCTGGGCCCAGAGGGCCTGCAGGGAGGGTGGGATGGGCCTTTATCCTGCCCCTTGGGGTTCTGACTCTCCACCCAAACCCAGCACCATCCAAGGGCCAGGATGGCTGGCTCTGAGGACCTCAGGGGGCCAGCCAGCTGGGCAGGGAGCATGTGGGCTTGATAGGTGGGGAGGGGTGGGGTGCACAGAGAGGGGCTGCATCGTGAATTTGGTGTCTCCATCTCTCTCCATTTATAGATATTTACAAAAGAAAGTCATGAGCAACAGGCCACAGTCATGCAAAAGAAACGCACCCCCCACCCTCCCTCCCCCGAACTAACTCCCTGCCCACCCCCAGAACCCCAAGATGCCCCCAAGCAGTCTGGCTGCCTTCCCCAAGGTTCTGAGAGCAAAGAGGGAGAGTCCTCGAAGAGTCAGTGGGGAAGGGTGTTGGGTTTGGGGGCCCAGGGCCACTGTGGATAGGTGTAAGAGTCCAGGCTGGCCAGGCTGAGGGTGTTTGGGCCCTTCTCCGGCCTGGGCGATGATGTCAGCAGGAAGGGGTCTCCTGATCTTTGACCCCCCCACCTTCCCCTAGAAGGTCCACAGAGCCAGGGTCAGCTCTGTCCTGAGAATGAGAGGGGGCTCCTATGGGCAGTGGTGAGGGCAGGGCCTGGAGGTCAGATGGCAGACTCCCTGCGGTAGGAGATACTGTCCAGTGGGAGGGTGGCTTGCATGCGCTCCAAATCCAGGTGGCTGCCGAACTCGAGCATTCGGATGATGCCAGCCTCCTCCTTGGAGCCCGCCTCTAGACCCAGGCCTGCGGCCACAGCAGCAGCAGCCGCCGCCTCCTCCTCCATCTCCTCTTCCTCCTGGCTCATGAGGGCCAGCTCGTTCTCATAGCAGAAGGCACTGGGCGGGGGTGGTGGGGCCGGCAGCACGGTGATCTTGCTTTCCTGTAGCTCCCGGGCGGAGCAGCAGGGTGTGCCAGCCACCTCGTAGGTCTTGTGAAAGCGCGAGTAGTCCACTTTGTAGTGGCTCTTCTCCTCAAAGACCACGGGCTCGAAGCGGTGGCCCCACAGGATCTCACTGGCCAGGTAGGAGCTGCGGGCCTGGGTGGTCATGGCCGTGGCCTCCACCATACCCTCAAGGATGACCACGATCTCAAAGTCCTCCGACTCCAGCTCCTCCTTGCCCATGCCATAGAGCGGGCTGTCCTCGTCAATCTCGTGGACGATGATGATGGGTGACACCAGGAAGATGCGGTCCAGGCCGATGTCGTAGCCCACGTTGAGGTCCCGCTGGTCCAGCGGCAGGTACTCACCCTCCTGGGTCATGTAGGGCTTGATGAGCTGGGCCCGCACGTGGGCCTCGACGATGTGGCTCTTACGTAGGTTGCCCACGCGCCACATCAGGCACAGCTTGCCGTCACGCACTGAGATGACTGCGTGGTGGCTGAAGAGCAGCGTCTGCGCCCGCTTCTTGGGCCTTGCCATCTTGGCCATGATAGTGCCAATCATGAAGGAGTCGATGACGCAGCCCACAATGGACTGGACCACCACCGCAATGACCGCCAGCGGGCATTCCTCTGTCACGCACCGGAACCCGTAGCCGATGGTTGTCTGCGTCTCCACTGAGAACAGGAAGGCGCCCAGAAAGCCATTCACGTGCATGATGCAGGGTTTGGGGGCCGTGGGGGCCGCCCCTCCAATGCCCGTGGGGCCCCCCGCCGTTGGCACCATGGGGCTGGCCTCCAGGTCACCATGGAAGAAGGCGATACACCAGAAGAGAAGGCCAAAAAAGAGCCAGGAGACAAGGAAGGCCGCGGAGAAGATCATGAGCATGTAGCGCCAACGTGTGTCCACGCAGGTGGTGAAGATGTCCGCCATGTAGCGCTGTGACTTGTTGCTCAAGTTGGCGAAGTAGACGTTGCATTGGCCGTTCTTCTTGACGAAGCGGTTGCGGCGTTTCCGCCGGGGCACGTGGGCCTGGCCGTTTCGGCTGTGTCCGTGCATGTCCTGAAGACGGCGTGGTCACCTGGGTAGATGCAGGGCCTGGGGAGAAGAAGCCAGACAGGTGAGGCATGGGGAAGCTCAGGCTCAGCCAAAGACGCTCGGAGGACGAGGCCGGATGCTTCCCTTCCCCGGCAGGCAGAATGTGACTGCTGGGGCGGTTCTGAGGACAGGGCCTGAGACAGTGTTCCTGAGGCTGGCTCAGCTCTGGGATTGGGGTCAGCTGACCAGGAAGCTAAGGCCATTAAGGTCCAGGTCCTTTCTTTCTTTCTTTCTTTTTTTTTTTTTGCAGTTTTTGATCAGGGCTGGGTTTGAACCCAACACCTCCAGCATATGGGGCCGGCGCCCTACCCCCTAGAGCCACAGGCACCGCCAGAGGTCCAGGTCCTTATCTATGCCCTACAACGCTGCCCCTCCAACCCTCCTTTCCCCACTGTTCTGTTCCTGACACCGTCTGGGCTCCGCCTCCCCCAGCTGCCACCTGTCCTGCTTGCCCTGAGTGCAGGGAGCCGTGGATGCTCTGGCCCTGCTCACCTCCCTGGGCCCTGCCTCGTGGCGGGCTGGGCATCCTTCTGTGCCACCCAGTACAGTAGCTGCAGCCACCTGTGGCTCTTTACATTGAATTAAAGTTAAATGCAAGTTTAACTTTAGTTCCTTAACTTGGACAAGCCACATTTCAAGTGCACAGGAGACACATGTGGCTAATGGCTGCCGAGTTGGCCAAGAAGATAGAGGGGCTGTGTCCATCCCTGAAGCGTGTTCTGCTAGCCAGCTCTGGGCCCTGCACACCCACCTTCATCTGAGTTCCTTTTTTAGACTCTCACCTCCCAGCATTGTTTTGAGTCCCTGAGCCCCAGATGCTGTCCCATCCTGGTCTCCAAGCTTGTCAGGAACAGTGGTGAGTGGAGAATGTGGTGTGGTGGTCAAGAGGGAGGAGGGGGAGCCCTGAGCTTTGACTTTTGTGTAGTCGCTATTCCCATGTCACAGGTGGCTCAGAGAGAGAGAGTGACCTGCTTGGGGCCCCACAGTGGGCAGTGGATCCAGACTCAAGTGGCATCAATGTTAATGAGTTGAGGTGAAGAGACCAGGAGAGGGAAAAGCAGGTCACCTACTGGCTAGCTGTAGACCGCCTCAGACAATTCAATGCCCCTCTCTGAGCCTCAGTATCCTCATCTGTAAAATGGGGACCAAAAATCCCTGCCTCAGGGGCAGCACCTGTGGCTCAAAGGGGTAGGACACTGGTCCCATATGCTAGAGGTGGCGGGTTCAAATCCAGCCCCAGCCAAAACCAATAAATAAATAAATAAATAAATAATAAAAAAGACTTAAAAAAAAAAAAAAATCCCTGGCTCACAGGACCAAGGGAGAGGCAGAATTTGACTGCCAGCATCCCCAGCTGTTGCAGCAGAGAAGGGCCCTCTTCCCACCCGGTGGCAGGATACACTGGCTGGGCCCATGGAGGCCAGACCCTCTTCCCGCCCCTTCCTGCCACTGGGTCCCCAGGGAGAGAGATGGTGCTGCCCTGGGCCCCGGCAGCTGGCAGGGCCATGACCCAGCCTGGGCTCCTGATAACATTTTGGCCTAGAATTATATAAGGCTGGAAGTTTCTATTTTCTGTTCTATTCTTCTTCCTGATCTAATTGTGCATCTGTGGCAATGTTTATACAATTCTCGGGTTCAGGACAACTCGGTTGCCGCAGCAACCAGTGCGCGCCAACGCTATAATTTAGAGATCAACAGCTTCAGAGCCTGCCTCTCTCCAAGAGAAACTCCCTCTCTCAGCCCAGGGGGAGTGAGCCATGCCCCCCTCCTCCCCCATGGCCACCCCCTGACTCCAAGTTCTTCTCCCTGCCACCCTCCCACCCCCCCACAAAGAGCTCCCTGGTCTCCACAGTTCCAGGTTGGAGTGTGACTTGATTGACTCTAAACCTCAGTTTCCTCATCTCAAAACTGGGAGCAGTGAGACCCATTATCCTGAAGACCCACCAGGTCATGTGGGAATGGCCTCTTGTGTAATGCTGGCTTGTCAGAGCTGGGAGTCCCAGAGCCTCTCTGCTACCTCCCCCAGAGTCCCAACAGCAAGGTTCCAGGTGTAGCCCTGAGGAGACTGGGGACCAGGTTTGCCCTCTGGTCTACAGAGAGTTTTCTAAGAGGTCTTTCTTTGCTAAATATTTCACCTCCACTCTGTCCCACTGCCTTAAATGCCCCCATTAGCACTTCCAACTGTCACAGCAGGAGGAATGTAGACCCTCAGTTGAGGTCAAGGAAGTCCAGAGGCAGGAAGGACTTGCTAAGGGTTCCCAAGCAGGCCTGGTGGGCCAGCTCTGGACAAGCCTCCTCAATCCACCCCTGAGCTCCTCACCCACTTCTTCTCTGGAGGAGGATAGAGTAGACCCTGGACCACCATCTGCAGTGTCCAAGAGAGAGGCAGAAGGGATAAGGCATGGCAGCTTGGGCCTCTGATGCATAAGGTCCTTAAGCTGCAGAGAGGTGGGGACCCTGCCCAAGGCTAAACACAAACCTAGGGTTGTGGGGACCCTGATTCTCTGCCCAGTGAGGCTTGTGGGTTCAGCTGGTACTGAAGAGGGCTCTTCATGTGGCTCCCACCTTCTGAGAGGAGCCCAGGGATGAGACAGCTGGTCCCCACCATGCTAGCGATATGGGCCCTCCCCTGGCCAGAAATGTCCACTGCTCCCATTAGTGTCTGGGGGTGGGGGCTCAGCCAAAGTCTTGTGGCCAAAGCAGCCTCACCCCAGCTTCAACCCTCATCCCCAACCCCTGTCCTTCCATTGCCCCAGCTGCCCTCCCACTGGCCCCCACAGTACAGTCCAAGGGGTCACCCCTGTACCTCCCCTGGAGGTCACAGCAAGTTTCCTGGACCCCTGACATCTGTGAGGCCCTATGGGTCTTGGGATGTCCTGGTGCCCAGCAGTGCTGGCTGGCAATGCTCCCAGGACCCAGCATCCTCTGCCACGGAGCCACCTGTGTACTGTCCTGTCACCTGGAACACCCTCAGTCTGCAGTGGCCTGCTCACACAAATGCACACTCACACTCCTTTGTCAGGGCTGAGAGGCTCACCTGCCAGTGCAATGCCTCCCCCCAAAGTGACAGGGACAGAGCTTGGCATTTTGTTTTCATGGGACCACTGCTGGGCGGTGGCCAGGTTTTCTTCTCCTTGTTTGTCATATAGGGTTTCCTGGGAAAGGTGCACAGCCCAAGGAAGGCACACACAAGGAGGGGACACAGATGGCAGGAGAGGGACAAGGGGCCTTGACAAGTCAGTACCATCCTCTTCTGAACAGAGATATTTTATTTACTATTTATTTATTTGAGACAGACTCTCACTATGTCACCCTCTGTAGAGGCATCACAGCTCACAGCAACCTCAAACTCTTGGACTTAAGAGATTCTCTTACCTCAGCCTCCTGAGTAGCTGGGACTACAGGCGCCCACCACAACATCGGACTATGAACAGAGATATTTTATTAAAAAAGGGGGCGGGATCCTGGTTCAGGTGTTCAGATGCCTGCATTATTCCTACAATTAAACTGCATTTTTCTGGACGAATTGGTCTGTTTGCTTGCACTGTGTGTGAAAAGAATTAGATTGCAGGGAGGCCGGGCCCCTCTGTCACGGCTCTGCAGCACGACCTCAAACAAGTCCTTCCTCTTTCTGACCTCAGTTTCTCCTCCAGTCATGCTGCCCAGCTTTTCTGAGGCTCACAGAGTTTGACATATAATGGGATTACCAGAGGATCAGTGAGGTGGGGGCCAGGGTTTCCCAACCCCTGAGTTCAGGCCTCTAGCTCATGGCCAAATGAATAAAAGACAGACCCCAGAGCCGTGTCCTTTATTCTAGGATTGCATCCTGGAGCTCTTTCAGTGGCAAACATTCTTTAGGAAGTGATGGCGATGGGAGATGCCAGGTGCTTTTTAAATGTCATGTCCTTGGTGTGCTCCCAGTAATGGGCACAATGTGAGCATATATGGCATACCTCCTGGGTTTGGGACATGACCGCATAAGGGACCTTACCTGATAAAGGCAAACAATGTAACTTAAATCATTTGCACCCGCATATTAATCTGAAATTAAAAATAAGATAAAATAAAATTGAATGCCCTTTCTTGGCAAATGAAGAATTGACCATGCTATGCTTGTTACCAGACTTGGTTCTTCTTCTAATGTTATTGTACTGGGACCATGCAAAATCTGCAAACCCTTAGCCCAGATTGCGAGGAAACCGAGATGAAGAATAGGGTGTGGCACAGTGTCCGAGGTGGCACAGAGAAGGAAAGTGGGGCCTCAGAGGAGAGCCAGTGGTGCCCAGCAGGGCTGCCAACACAGACATCTGCTGTCCCGCCCTTTCCTGAGGACTTAGAGAGGGGCTGAGGACCCTGCTGACCAGGGGGCCCGACAGCAGGAGGACCACCTAATCTGTTGACTTTTAGGTTTTCCTGAGCAGTTTATTTTTATTTTTATTTCTTTATTTTTTGCAATTTTTTTTGGCTGGGGCTGGGTTTGAACCCACTACCTCTGGTATATGGGGCCAGTGCTCTACTCCTTTGAGCCACAGGCGCCGCACTATTTTTTTGAGACAGAGTCTCACTTTGTCAGTAGAGTGCTGTACAGTCACAGCTCACAGCAACCTCCAGCTCTCTTGGGCTAAAGTGATTCTCTTGGCTCAGCCTCCTGAGTACCTGGGACTACAGAGCCTACCACAAGGCCCGGCTATTTTTGTTGCAGTTGCCACTGCTGTTTTAGCTGGACAGGGCTGGGTTCGAACCCGTCACCCTCGGTATATGGGGCCAGCACCCTACCCACTGAGGTACAGGCGCTGCCCTCCTGATCAGTTTATGACATTAAATGCCTCCTCCTGGCCGACACCTCCCTTTGCATAAGAGAAGTGGATGTACTGGCAGTAGTGGTGACAGGTCCCAGCAACCCAGGCAGGCTGCAACTCTCCCCCAGCACACCTGGCCACTCGTGGGAGACATGGTGGCTGTGGCAGGGGCACCTTAGCTGGCCCTGCTGGCCCCAGGCAGCACTTGCCCTTCTAGAAACTCAGCTCCTTTGGAGGGGAGGGGAATGGGGGGGAAGGTGGGAGCAGGAGCCAGTGCCAGTCTGCAGGTCCTTATTCATCTCATTCCCTCTTGTCACAACCTCTGAGGTTGCTGTTATCGGGTGAGACAGCAAGGAAGGCGATATGACTTGCCCAAGGTCACACAGCTCAGCCTGGGGCCCAGTCCCCCTCTCTTTGTAGCTCCTCTCAGGGAGCAGCTGCCAACCCATGCCAGAAAATGCCTCCTCTATCTCACAGAAGCATCACCGTGTCCTTTGTATATTTAACAAGTATTTATTAAGCACCTACCACAGCAACAAGCAGGGTTATTATTTCTCTTCCCCAGCTGAAGAATTGCAGGCTGCAGAGTTGGGGGGTGTTGAGCGTGGGGGGTCACACAGCGGAAGTGACAAAGCTGGGACTCCGACTGGGGTCTGACTGACTCCAGGTCTCTGCTCACCCTGGTTCCCAGCCTGCAGCTTCGGGGCCCCTTCCCCTGCCACAGTGCCCTGCTCGACTGACTTGGTTGCCCACGCTCTTTCCACCTCTCCAGGACCCCTCCCTTAGTTCTCAGAGCTCTCTGACACCTTCTGCAGCTCAGATGCCAGGCCCTGCTCCCCCGACCCCTAAGCTCATTTTTTGTCTATGTCACACAGCTTCTGTCTAACTTCATGAAAAGAACACCCATGTGTTTGGGGTGACAAAGCCTGGCTCCCATTCTCTTTCACCTCTTAGCACACCTCCCTTGGACCTCAGTTTTCTCATCTGAGAAAATGGGGGTGATGATAACAGCACCTACCTCATCAGGTCATGGAGGAGGTGAACATGCCAACCACCACACCACGGTGGTACCTGCTGGTGTAAGGTGCGTTGCACAAGTAAACACAGAAAACATATTGATGGTGATGACAAAGATGACGATGATGATGATATAAGAACTCTGGACAGGCACAGGGAGCTGGGGAGCCCCTCCTACTGCTGGCTCCACCACTCACAGCTCTGGCCAAATGTTCCTTCTCTCCGCCTGTAAAATCAGGGGCCATAATCGCAGCCTGGCAGGAGAGTCGGGAATATGTAACGTGTCAAGGTGCTCAGCACAGAGTCTGGATTAAGGCAAGAGACCTATTCTGAGTCTGGTCAGCCTCTTCCGGGCCTAGGAGGGGAGGCAGATTCTCCAGTACCACACAGTTAGGGCCAAGGGGCCAACTTGGTGCACCCAGAAGAGTCTTGGAGGGTGGGAAGACTTTTCCAGGGAATGGACAGAATTAGCACTGTTGCCCCATTCCTGAGCCCTTGACAGGCTCAGGCTCTGCCCCTCACTCCAGCCCTGAGGCCTCTCAGGCCTGGATTGTCCGGTTGCTGGACTGGACTTGGGGGAGGGTCTTCTCTAACGTGGAGATTTGCAGGAAGGAAAAGAACTCAAGGCCTCAGATCCACAGCTCTTTGAGCTGAGCCCCTCAAAGACTAAATCTGACCCAAGGACAGACATAACAACAGAGGAAATGGTGGCAAGGTATCCCTACCTGCCTATGACTTTCTTATGCTTTATTTATTTATTTTTTTTTTGAGAGAGAGAGAGAGAGTCTCATTATGTCACCCTTGCTAGAGTGCCGTAGTGTCATAGCTCACATGAGCCTCAAACTCTTGGGCTTAAGCGATTCTCTTGCCTCAGGCTTCCAAGTAGCTGGGACTACAGAAGCCTGCCACAACACCCAGCTATTTTTTTGTTGTAGTTGCCATTGTTGTTTAGCAGGCCCGGGCGGGGCTCAAACCCACCAGCCTGGGTGTATGTGGCTGGTGCCCTAACCACTGAGCTACAGGCACCAAGCCTCTTTCTTTCTTTTTTTTTTTTTTTTTTGAGACAAAGTCTTACTATATCACCCTGGGTAAAGTGCTATGGTGTCCCAGCTCACAGCAACCTCAAACTCTTGGACTTAAGTGATCCTCTTGCCTCAGCCTCCCAAGTAGCTGGGGCTACAGGTGCCCACCACAACGCCCAGATACTTTTTTTGGTTGTAGTTGTCATTGTTGTTTGGCAGGCCCGGGCTGGATTTGAACCCGCCAGTTCTGGTATAGGAGGCTGGCATCCTAGCCGCTTGAGCTACCAGCGCCAAGCCTTCTTCTTCTCTCTCTCTCTTTTTTTTTTTTTTTTTGAGACAGAGTCTCACTCTGTTGCCCTGGGTAGAGTGCATGACATCATCATAGCTCACAGCAACTTTGAACTCTTGGGCTTAAGTGATCCTCTTATCTCAGCCTTCTGAGTAGCTGGGACCACAGGAACCTACCACAATACCTGGCTCGATTTTCTATTTTTAGTAGAGACAGGTTCTTATCCTTGCTCAAGTGAATCTCGAACTCCTGAGCTCAAGCATGCACCCACTTCAGCCTCCCAGAGTGCTAGGATTATAGGCCTGAGCCACTGTGCCCAGCCTGCTCATGACTTCTGCAGGCTCTGCAGTCCCCTGTCCCCTGGAAGGTCTGACTTCCTCCCCTTCATGAATCTGCAGAGCCCACATCTTCCCCCTTCAGGAGTAGCAGCTTCAACTTGGAGTCTCTGTACCATCACTTTCTACCTGTGTGACTTTAGACTAGCTAATTAACTCCTCTGGTCTCTGCACTCATCTGTAGGTAAAGCTAATAAGAGAGCTTACTTCATTAAGATCGCAATGAGAATAAACAGGCCCGTGATCATGTGCCCAGCGTGGAGTGAGTGAGTGTTAAGGGTGCGTATCACTTCTAAAGCTGAACATCGCTGCCTCTTGATTCCTCCCCTAAATTTCAAGTGCAGCATCCCAGACCTGCCCAGCACCTGCCCACACAGCCCTGCCCAGTTTGTCCCAACATCACACCAGGGAACAAGTGGGCAAAAGCGACAGCTCAGAATCCCACAGAGCTGGCTCAGACTTGGGCCCTGGCCTGCCCAAGGTCATTGACAGGTCTGAGTTTCAGTGTCTCCATTTGTGAAAGGAACATAGCAGGGTCCACTTTACAGGGTGGTCTGGAGGGTCAGATGCGGGTAAAAGTGCACATCACTCAGTAAATGCTCAGTAAAGCTGTTCCACTCCTTATTCTGGGCCCTGAAATCCCTTGACACACCTAGCCCCTCCCCCACTGGCCAACTTTGTGACACTGCAAAATCCACTATGAGTCCCTGAGCATTTAGCGTCCCTTTAACTCTGCACGGACACTAAGTGCTTTACACTGATCGTCCTATCAGCTTCACAATGACCTCAGAGGAGGTCACTATTATCTCTATTTTATTTTATTTATTTATTTATTTTTTAACTTTTTTTTTTTTTTTTTTTTTTTAGAGGCAGAGTCTCACTTTATCACCTTTGGTCGCGTGCACTGGCATCACAGCTCACAGCAACCTCCAGCTCTTGGGCTTCCGCGATTCTCCTGCCTCAGCCTCCCGAGCAGCTGGGACTACAGGCGCCCGCCACAACACCCGGCTATTTTTTTGTTCCAGTTCAGCCGGGGCTGGGTTTGAACCTGTCACCCTCAGTATATGGGGCCAGCACCCTACTCACTGAGCCACGGGCGCTGCCCCTATTTTATTTCATTTTATTTTATTTTAATTAATTTTTATCTTTTTGAGACAGAGTCTCACTATGTCACCCTGGTAGAGTGCCGTGGATTCACAGCACACAGCAACCTTAAACTCTTGGGCTTAAGTGATCCTCTTGCCTCAGCCTCCCAAGTAGCTGGGACTACAGGCACCCACCACAATGCCCAGCTTTTTTTTTTTTTTTTTTTTTTGAAACAGGGTCTCACTCTGGCTCAGGCTGGTCTTGAACCTCTGAGCTCAGGGCACTCCACTCACCTCAACCTCATTACAGGCATAAGCCACCACTCCCAGCCTATTACCTCTATTTTAGAAGTGAGAAAAGCAAGGCACAGAGAGGTCCAGCAACATGCCCAAGGTCACACAGCCTGGAAGTAGTGGAGCCACGGTTTGGACCTGGGCAATCAGCACCAGAGCAACTGAGGAGGCAAGCTGCTTTCTTGTCTCAAAGAAACACTGTCACATAGCTTGTTTGCTCCCACTTAATGAACATCATGAAGTCCTACTATGTGCCAGGTTCTGTGAAGTCAGACCTCCTGGGCAAGGAGAAACTGGATTATGGGAGCCAGGACCCAGGTTTCTGAGTCTGGGTCCAGCCAGATCAGGTTTGGGCTCCACTCAGGCTCTGAGTAGTGGGGGGAGACCAGTTCTCTCTGCCAGATCTGTACCCCGCCTGATGCCCCAATCACTCAGCCAGCAGACATGGGGCAAGGAATGGGCTTATAAGCAAGTTCCCCAGAAAGTTCAGAGAGGCCTCTAGTCAGGGCCAAGTTGAGGGGCTGGCAGCTGGAGGACCCACAGGTGCGCCCTGTGCTGTACTATGTCTGTCTCACCCCCCACAAGTACCTGCTCTCCTCTTCCCTTCAGGGCTCAGAAGGTGGGAGCAGGTCTCGAGGGCTTCTGTTTTCCAGAGTAACCTCAGCAACCTCTGTGGTGGTGGGCTGTCACCCCGGATCTCTACTCCTCCTCCAAAGTCACTAATCAGTTACTGTCACCAGCACACAGCCTGTGGGCCTGATGCAGGCCTCAGGTCACCTGGCTTATGGGTCAGCTGGGGAGAGAAGCTCTACAGAGACTGTGCGTCCACACAGGCAATGGAAAAGCACAGCGCAATGTGAGAGGGGAGACAGGGGACTCAAGGGGTCTCCAAAGGCCTCTGTGAGAGAGCGACATTTAAGCTAAGAACTGAATAGTAAGCGGAGTCGGTCAGGGGAACTGTGTCTATGTGAAAAGTGGTATGTAGAACATTCCAGAAAAAGTTTGGTGTGTTGAGAACCTGCAGCAAGGCCAGGTGTGGCAGTGAAGTGAGCAAGAGGGTGGGTAGCCCAGGATGAGTCCCAGAGGCAGGAGGTGGCCAGGGCCACAGGAAGTAGGTGGGGGCTAGCAGACCTTGCCTGGTTTGGTCTTATCAATTTTCGTGACATCTTCTAGACAAATAGGAACAAGGAATAATACGATAGCCCTCGTGTATCCACTACCAGGTTTAAGAAATAAAACATCCTTGGCCAGGTGCGGTGGCTCACGCCTGTAATCCTAGCACTCTGGCAGGCTGAGGTGGGTGGATTGCCTGAGCTCAGGAGTTCAAGGCTAGCTTGAACAAGAACGAAACTGTCTCTACTAAAAATAGAAAAACTACCCAAACGTGGCAGGCGCCGATCATCCTAGCTACTCAGGAGGCTGAGGCAAGAGGATCTCTTGAGCCCAAGAGTTTGATGTTGCTGTGAGCTATAACACCAAGGCACTCTACCCAGGGCAATGGAGTAAGAATCACACACACACACACACACACACACACACACACACACAATCCCCAGTAGGATCCGAGGGCTGCACCGTCTGGAGCACCCAGGCTAATCACTGTGATGAGATGGATGAGGCTGGCCCCTGGCCATCACGAAGGGCATGACGGAAGCAGGATGCTAGTGAGGAGGCAGTGGTGGTGGCAGAAAGGCTCAAGGGAAGGAAATGAATTGTGACACATTCTGGACAAAGAGTCCAAAGCAGTGGGTTGTAGGTGGGGTGTGAAGAATGACAGGTAAAGGTGGGAGCCTGGAAGAGGACCAGGTTTAAGGAGCAGTGGTTTCCACTGTGCAGTGACCTTGGAATGTCCAGATAGAGAGACGTCCACTGGATGTCAGGTCCTGGACCTCTAAGACAAATCTAGGCGGAGTAGGGAGCGTTAGATTGTGAGTGTGATGACACGTCACATCGTGAGAGTGGGTGAGACTGCCTGGGCCCAGGGTGTGGGATGAGAAGAGAGGGCGTCTGACCAGGCCCTGGCAAGCCACAGGAGAGAAGAGCAGGACCCACAGCAGGGCAGTGAGGCCTCCAGAAGCGGGAGAGGGAGCTGCCCCAGGGTCGCTCAGCTTGGCCTGCTCAGCCTGAGCACCTGAGGATGAAGACCATATCCCTTCTTCCCTCAGATTCCCTCCCTCACCAGCCAAAAAGGGCATCAACTCCCCATGAGCTTGGGAAAAGGGAACTGTGGGGGTCTGGAGCAGAAGTGACCTTAGCGCAGCCAACATCCACCCCCCACAGATGCATTCCAGCCCAGGAGCAAGGGCTGCTGGCTGTAGTGAGGTGTCTCCCAGAAACTCAGGGGCTGGGGATAATGCCCCCCCATTCACACACACAAACGATGTCCCAGGAATGTCCCACTGGGCCCAGCGGAGGCATGGGAGCAGGGAGGAGTGAGGGTCAGGGCTGAGCTGCACGCTAGTGCCTGGTGCCCTCCCCTGCTCCAGGGCTATTAGGAGGAAGAGGCCACTGAGTGTGCTGCTCCCCCCGCCCCCCAGGACTCTAGCCCAAGACAGTCACACACATGGGGCGTGAGGCAGCCTCGCCTGCCTGCTGCAGCATTGCTGGGAAGCGGCCCAATTGCCCATCCACGGATGGCACAGCACGCAGATATAAAAACGCCGAGGGAGCTCTGGAAGAAGAGATGTAGGTCTTTGAGATGTATTTTTAAGCGAAAAAAGGCAACAGTGATGAGCAGTGAGTAGAGTAGCTACCATTTGTGTAAAAAGGGAGAGAGAAGAAATTTATAGATACACATATTTGCTTGTCTCTGCTTGTCTGTGGATGGAGACCCAGGAAACTGGTGACACTGGCTGCCTCCAGGGAGGGAGAGCAGGTGGCTGGGGATAGGGTGGAGGAAGATTCTCACTGTATTCCTGTTTGTGTCTTTTTAATTTTAGAACCATATGAATGTACCTATGGGGAAAAATGCATGAAATGTTTTAAAATTTGTGTGTGCATATGTGTATTTTTCAGAAAAGGGTTGTAGCATTCGTAAGGCCCTCAAAAGGCTCTGTGACTCCAGGAAGTCTGAGAATACTTCACCTATAGGCTGTGTGGCTTTGAGAAAATACCTTAACCTCTCTGAATCCCATCCATAGAGGGGGGAGGAGTGGTACCCATCGTATAGGCAGGCTGCAAAGATGCAGAGTGGAGGGCACGGATCTGTAAACTGCAAAGTGCAGACACCCTTCCTGAAGGGGATTTGCCATTTGCTCTTCCTCGCCTCCTATTCTCCCCTTGGCCAACTGCAGGGCTCCTCTGAGCTCCCACCCTCTCAGCTCAGCAGCTCTGAAAGAGGTCCCTGGTTGGGCCTCAACTCCCTCCTCAAGCACTGCCCAGCCCAGCCATCCCACCTGCCTGTGATCTCATCCAGTCCTGTGACTTGAAATACCAGCCGGCTGGGTCTCCCTCCCAAGCAGTGGCAGCAGACTCGCTGCTCCAAGAGGCTGCCGGCCATCAGAGAGGCATCACAAGCCCAGCACTGCTGATACTGAGTGATGCCCACTTTTGCCTTCCTACCTCCCCCATCTCAGTCTGTGACTCCTTCAGGGAGGAGGAGTCTCAAGCCTAATGCCTGGGCACCACCCTCCAACTCTCCCTAAACCCAACCTCAATGACGATGGTACAGTAGCTGTCAACGCATTTAGTGTTTACCACGAGCCAAGTGCTGGTCCCTCCTGGTCCTCACCACACCTGAGAATTACCATCCCACAGGAGGCTCAAGAGCTTGCTCAAAGCAGTTGAACCATGGGCCCCTGGATGCTGGCCCCACATGCAGCCTGTCCAACTGAAGAACTGCACCTCCCACCTCCCTGTTGTCACCCTCAGCCTCCCACCTCCTGTTGTCACTGCTTAAAGCCCTAAGTTCACCAGGGCACTCAGGCAGAGCTCCCAGACCCTGACAGGTCCTGCCCTCTCTGCCTGCAGCCCCCACCCCCACCCCAGCCACACAGGCCTGCCTTCCTACCCCTTGAATGCACCAAGTTTATTCCTACCTCTGGGCCTTTGCACTGGCTGTTCCTTACAGAAATTCTCTTCTGCAAGACTTGGCTGCTTACTCCTTCCTATCATTCAGGTCTTGATTCAAAAATTGCCCTTGAAGTTCCAAGAGGTCTCCAGACACTCCCTAGCCAATTTCCTGATTTTCCTAGCAGCAGTTACCAATCCAAACTGATCTCATTTGCAAGGTCCTCCAGGGCAGGGACCTTGACTCCCTGCTTCCCCCTGAATCCAGCGCCTGGCACTTAGTAGACACTTAAAAAACTGACAAAGATACACAATCATTTCAGCCAGTCAGAATTCCCATGAAGCAATGTGACAGAATGTAACCAAAGAGAAGCTATCTTTCTTTTTTTGAGACAGGGTCTATTGCCCAGGCTGGAGTACAGCAGTGTCATCACAGCTCACAGTAACCTCAAACTCCTGGCCTCAAGGGATCTTCCTGCCTCAGCCTCCCAAGTGTCTGGGACTATAACATGGGCTCAGTTAAGTTTTTTAAGTTTTTGTAACGATGGTGTCACTATGTTGCTCAGGCTGGTCTCAAACCTCCAGGCTCAATTGGTCCTCCCACTTCAGCTTCCCAAAGTGCTAAGATTATAGGCGTAAGCTGCTGCATCCAGCTAATTTTTCTATTTTTTTTGTAGAGATGGGGGCCTCACCATGTTGCTTAGGCTGGTTTCAGACTCCCAGCCTCAAGTGATCCTCCAGTCTCCATCTCCCAAAGTGCTAGGATTATAGGTGTGAGCCACCTCACTCGGCTGATGAGCTACTTTTGATACTGCAGTCAGGGAGAACTTCCCAGCAAGGGTGGCTTCTGAGTGAGATCAAGAGACCTCTGTGTCACTGGACATAGCACAGTGGCATGAGCAGAGGGGAGAGAGGACAGAAAGTCTGAGGCCTGAGGCCCCTGCCTCACCCTCCACACAGAGCACAGGCTTTTTCCCAGGTGTCCCTCAGGTGTCTGGGGGTGCAGGGCATCCTGGCTTTATACCCCCAGGTCCTGGCCCAGGGAGAAAAGATCCAGGGATGGGTGGTAGGGACATGTGTGTGGGGCCTAATGGGAGAAGCTGCAGCAGAGGCCTCAGAAGGGTCAGAGGCAGGAGAAGGAACAGTCAGTCATCCCTGCTCCTGTCCTAGCACTCCTGCTCAGCCACTGCCACCAGAGACCATCACTAATGTGCACTGCCATGCACAGGCAAAATGCTGCATGCTTCCTCTCCATTTCTGACCATCTTCCCTCTGGCTCCTAAGCCAGGGAATCTCAAACTGCAGGCAACGCCCTCATTCATTCATTCATCATCCTAAACGCATCCTGAACTGGAGCAGCATCTGCCTTCTCGCCTGGTACATCCCCAACACAGCACAGTGCCTTGCCTTGGACGGTGCGCTGCAAAGAACTGTTACATGAATGAACATTTACTGAACACCTACTATGTGCTGGAAGAAGAGAGGTGAGTAAGACACAAGCATGCTTTGCTGAGCACCACTGCCCTTTGTGTGTAAGGACAGCAGCCAGGGGGACAGCACGGCCAGAGAGCTTCCAGAGGAGGTGCCCGGGCCATATGGGTGAGCAAGAGAACACAAAGATGGAGGGAGTAGTGCTGTGCCTGGGAGGGGAAGAGCGCATAATGGACCTAGAGAAGCTTGGGGGCCTGGACCTGCGTGGGATGCAGAGCAAGGCGAAAGAGGCATCCTGGAAACCTTGGCACCTATATTCATAGGAACGAAGTGTATGGGATAAAAGGGACCTGCACAGAGGCGCTTCTGTCAGTGGTGCTGCCGGGACTTCTATACAGGGCAGTAGCTTTCAGACTTTTTGACCAAGACCCAGAGTAAAAACACACATACTGTTTGTTACTGCTACTTATTATACAATACATTTATTTTAAAAGCTCAACTAAGAGCAACATGAAATAACACTTCCTCTTACTACATGCACAGTGTTTTGAAATTCTCGTTCTTATTTAAAAAAAATAAGTATTGCAATTCACTAGATCAATTTCACAACCTGCTAATGAGCCAGGACCTGTGTATGATTTTTAAAACAAGGGCCTGAGGGTGGCTTAGAAGCTGTGAATGTGTTGAAATGGGGATGTTCTAAATAGGGCACGTTCTAAAGCTGTGGCTGTGGTTGGACCGCGGGCTTTGGAGGCACAACCAGGAAGGGAGTTGTTGGAGGGCATGTGAGGATTCCTGGATTGTTCTGTTAGACCCCTAGGCTCACAGGACCTCCCAAACAGCCTAAATGAATAGGCACTCCGGGTTCTAAGTCCAATTCTTCCCCTGGCCCTGTGTTAGAACCCCCTGTTACTCCCACACAACAGGTGCCATTCACCAGTTGTTTACACACCTCTCGGGACAGGGAACTCACTCCCTTCTCAAGCAGTTTGGAGGGAGGCTTTGTGATGCTTTTGATGCAGCTGATAAGTAACTCCCTCCCATGAGGAGTTGGCTCTCCTCCTCTCTGTCCCCTGGGCTGTCATCTCAGGGAGCCTGGATAGCTCCAGCATGTGGCCATGGTCTCTGTCTGCAGTACCTTGTTCCCTCTCCTCTCTGGTGCCCAGTCACTGCCCAGTATCTGCAGGACAGCCCTGGGGCCCAGCAAGCGAGAGGCTCTTTCCAAGGTCAGGTGGCCTCAGGATCTGCAGCTGCATGGCCTGGTGCTAGCACTCAGCCACTCCAGCAGGTCTGGAGGGTTGGTGAAGGGAGGACTGGGGTGGTGATGGTGGTGGTGCAAGGGCTCAGCAGGGAGTGAGGGCAGCAGAATCCAAGGTAATGGCTGGTGAGTATGGGGCAGGGGGTGGATCTGGAAACCAAGCCCAGCAGTTGCCACAAAGCAGCTCATATCAACAACAGGACATGACACAGTCATAGGCTCAGGGGACCCTCCCACCAACCCTCAGGCAGAAGGCCACATGCCCAGCCCTATGGGGCAGGGGATGAGGGCTCAAAGAGGTGTCAGAGGTACCTAAGCTGTGGGACGCAGTCACTCAGGGGTGAAGCTAGACTTGAACCCAGATCTTCTGTTTTCCCTCCATGGGCCTCAACTGGGACAACTGAGGAGTCCTAGGGTGGGGGAGGGGGTCGGCAAACCCTCCTGTCCTGTCCAGAGTAGCTGAGTCCCTCCGGCTTCAGAGTCCACAGTGAAGGACAAAGTGGGAGGCAGGTATCAATTAGCAGAACGTTCTAGACGCAAGTGGGGCTCTGGGAGAAGTGAGCCCCCCACAAAGAGGAGTATGGCAGGACTCCATTGCCCTTGTCAGAGTTATTGCAGAAGATGTCTAACACGGCACAAGGTCCAAAGGACACCAAAAGCCCCCTCTGCCCGCTCTATATCACCCACAGCCATCTCCCCTGTATGGGGTCCCCTGATCCCTGACCACCATCCCATCTGTGCCCCAGGCGGAGTGGCCTCTTAACACAGGGCGGAGGAGGCCTGGGCTTCTCAGATCTACCAGGGAGAGGCTCCTGTAGGATTTGGGGTGGGGGCTGGGAGAAGAGCTGCGGGGGTGGGCAAGGGAGGAGCTTCACTGAGGTGTCCAGAGGGCAGATGGTAAAGCCTGGTGCCAACTCTTCAGGATGGGCTCACGCCCTCCCTGGGTCTGAATCTCTGCTTTGGTAAAACAGGATCAGCTCCCCACTGCATAGTACTCCCTCCCCTCCTCTGGCCTAGCTGAGATCCCTTCCCATCCCCACTGTCCAAGTGGAGCCATCATGGGCTTTGGTGACAAAAGAAAAATGCCAAGAACATCTCCTATGCCCATGGGTGGTCCGTGCTACATAGAGGGGCAGAGAGGTTCCCAGAGGGACAGTGACCTAGTCAAGGTCACATGGGGTCGGTGAGGGCTGAGCTGGGATTTGATCTCAAGCCTGCCTGACTCGGGCCACCATTCTCCTAGAGCTGTGCTAAAGGGCTGCTGCCCCTGCCCTCTCTACAATCTGAGGATTTTCTTAGGAGGGGGGCCTAAGGCCCAGACCCTCAACGCCTCTCCCTCTCCAAGCCCCATAGATATAGGGAGTGTCTTAGAGAGAAGGGTGGCAGTGTCCCTGGGGGCCCATTAAGACACAGAGGAGGCAGGAGTGGCCCTGGGCTCAGGTCCAGCCCCAGCTCTGCTGTGTGACCTCAGGCAGACCCCTGTGGTTTCTGGGCTCAGTTTCTCCATTTCCTAAGACAGGTACTGGGGAAAATGCAAATGCAGGGGCAGACTGGGAGCTGTTGGTAAGGCTGGGGAAATTTTCTTCTTTGTCCCATCCCAGAGGCTCCTTTACCTGACCTGCCCTCTGTATATGACACCCACACTCCCCACCCTCCACCCCTGCCCACCTGGACAGGCCTGGACCAAAGCCTCCGGCTGAAAGGTCACCATGACAACACTGCCTTCTCCTTACACAGCTCCTGCTGGGTCTGGAACACCAAGGACCACCTTTCGCATTAGCCCATTAGACCCTCTCCATAAACTGCCAATGCCTCTCAGAGCACCTCACCTCTGAGGCCAGATGTTCCAGCTGTAGGTAGCACAGCTGGTCAAGGAACTGCCAGGTAGCCACGGGAACAGCAGGTGAACAGGGAGAAAAAGGGGAGCCCAGGCTGGAAGAGAAGGACCCACCCTCCTTCAGGAGGCCAAATGGAGGGTGGTCCTGGAATGGTTAGAACCGGGGGCACAGGTCGGATGAAGGACGCTTGGCTGTCTCTAGCGGAAGGCCTAGGGCAAACCCTTGCTTCTCTCTCAGCCACAGTTTTCTCACCTCAAAAGTGGAGATGATGGTAGGATTCAGTGAAATCATGAATAAAAAAGCCAGCACAGAGCCTGGCACACAGGGACTAGTCTCCCCTCCTGCAGCAACACCCCCAAGGAAACCTCTTTGTCACCCCCGCCGCCAAGCAACAGCACATCAATCTGCACAGCTCAGAGCGTGAATGCATGTTGAGAGGAGGCCGTGGGAAGGTGCGGCAGGGGATGCAAAGGGCGGCCAGGGCCACACCCAGCACCCTCCCCACCCTCTCCCCAGCGTGTGTCCTGACAGAGAACAGTGGCCTTAGAATTAGGCAAAACCCACGCATTTAAATCCAGTCCCAGACACTTGCTACTGCTTCCAACCGGCCACTCCCCCTTGCTGAGCCTCAGTTTCCCCTTCTATAAATAACCACCCACATCCCAAGTCTTCCAGGTTTATCCCTGGGACCAGATGGCAGGCCACAGGGGCAGTACTGGCCAAGGCCTTTGGGAGTGGAGGGCCAAGACCCAGAGCAAGCCGTGCGTGAGCCCACCCCTGCCCCCACGCCACACCCCACCCACCACCCCGTGAGCGCCGAGAGCGCGCCTGCAGGAGCGTGCGTGTGTGACTCAGGGTCTATTCATAGCTGAGCTCCACCAGCTGCAGCGTCACAAGCAGAGGGGCCTCAGCCCATATTATTATTTCAATTACCATCTGAATTAAAAGTTTGAGCAGTGATCAGCCCACGTAGCAAGGGGAAGAGGGAGCAGGAGAAAAATAAAGATGAAAAGGAGAAGAAGAGCTGTGCCTGAAGGTCCCCCACACCCAAGAAGGGCTTAAAGGTTATGCCAGCCTCCAAGGTGCATGCCTGTCCCTTGCCCAGGCCCTAGGGTCCCCGTGAGATGGAAGGAGCACTTTGAGATGACAGCCCAACGACAGCTACTCTAGCGAAACAGATCATTCAGTCCAGAGTCTTTGGCACACGAGTGGGTGGACCTAGCTCAGAGAGGGTGACGGACTGACCTTAAGGTCACACAGAGAGCCACATCCAAGGCTGTCATCTACAAGACCCTCTCTTGCCAGGCAAGTCCCACTCTAGAAATTTTCCCTGACCCCTCCTGGCCATCTGCAGGTGGCCCTGGGGGCAGGGTGAGAAGGACAGAGGTGGAAACTCCTATCCCTGCTGGTTTCTCTTCCTGTTCCCCCTCTACCTGTGCCCTGAGCCTGACCCTCCTGTCATCCTAGCCAGCATCCTCACAGCCTGCTGCACCCACAATTTGCCACCATTACACCAAAAGAAGGCCCCCCTCACCCACTGGCACAGGGGACAGAGCCCTGGGCCGGGAGACAGGCAGCCTGGCCCTCAAGTCTAACTCTCTGGGTACCACTGGGCAGGGCATTTCCTGTCTGAGCCTCAGTCTTCCCATCTATGAGTTCTCCCCTTCTGGCACGTCAGTATCTGTGTCTTCAGAATGGAGCCCCCAGAGTATCCAGAGGATTCTTGAGGGGGTGTCATGCTGTGGGGGCGGCTAGACCATCTCCTGCCAAGCCCCAGCCCAGAGGCGGAACAATTTCTACTCTTTTCCCAGGGAAGTCCCAGAGACCGCTCTTGAACATCAGACTAGTCAGAACTCAAATCCAGGTTCCTCTCTCCCTTACTGTGTGACCTTGGACAAACTGCATACATTTCTCCGAGCCGTGGCTCCCACATCTGTAACAGGGGGGTGACAAACCAACCTTGCAGGGTTGCTGGATTAAATGAGAATTTGCAAAGGTCCTGATCCACTGCTTGGCGAAACAACGTGAGTTTCCTTGCCGGGAAGCAGGAAGGGACGGGTGCTGTTCCCCACCTCCTCTCTGGGAAATATCAAAGTCTCCTAGGGTTTTGGAGGTGGATATGGCATTCAACCTCACCCATGAGGCAGGAGTCACCAGGCCAGGATCCCTGGCATGTGCTCGTCTGGCTCTGCTTGAATAGCTCTGGGAACAAGGAACTCACTATTTCACAAAACATGCACATCTGTTCCCCATCCTTTTCTACTTCCAGCTCTGGGAATTTTCTAGAATGGACTGTAACCTTCCAGTTTAACCCCAAATCCAGCCTGTCCCTGCCTGGGACTGTCTGAAACTGGCTTTAAAATGAGCCTAAACAGCATTCCTCAAGGAAACCAAATGAAAGATGAGAGTGGTCTCCAGGGAGGAGGTGAGGGTGGCTGGAGACAGGGAGGGGCCAGAGCCAGAGCTGGGCCCTCGAAGGTCCAGGCTCCTGTCTGGGGTCTGGGCTGCCACAATATCCCACAGGATGGCTGTGTATCTGCCTGTCTGCTTCCAAGCAGGACTGGGAGTCAGGAGCCCTGGGTTAGGGCCTGGTTCTGCTTCCTATACCCCCAAACCTTCACTGTGACCCTAAAGGGGCTGTTTCTCCTTCTGGAACTCAGTTTCCACTTCTGTAACATGAGGATTTCAGACTGATGATTTAAGCCCCAAGGCTTCTGTCTGAATTAAGACCCTCCCACTCCACCTCCACACCCCCTGCCTGGCTGGCCTGTCCCCACCTCCAGCCCAGTATGCTGGGAGCTGTGGGGCCCCTGAGCACCTGTGGATACTCTCTTCCATATTTAGTACCTGGAGGTTGCTTTTAAGGATTCTACATCCCCAATTTACAGGTGAGGAGACAGAGGAATAAGGCGGTGAAGCCACTTGCTCAAGGTCACAGAGAGTGATTCAAAATTCAGGACCCCCTCCTCTGGGTCCAGGAGAGCAGGACTTAAGGACACCTTTTGTCAGGAGAGTTCCCAAGAGCTTGAGTGGGCAGCTGCTCTTTTTACAGATGTATATTCTGCATGGACTGGTGCCCAAGGTCATGCAGCAAAGGCAATGACAAACCAGGGTCCTGACCTGAGGCTCCCTGCCTCCCAGGTCCCACCAAGCTAAGCGGGACAATAACATAGCCTGGCTTCCGGCCCCGATCCTGGGATCTCCCTAACATTGAAGCCCTCGTCCTGCTCTAGGCCCTGCCTGGCTGCACTTAGAAGCCCCCAACACCTAAGACTGAGGTAAGAAGAGTAAGCAGGAAGCCAGGAAAGAAAGTTGAGGGCTGGCTGCTTGCCCCTGGCCCTCTGGCCCTTCCCTCTCCTCGTGCAGGGGGAGCGGCGGTGGTGATGTAATGCACTCGGCTTTCGTCCCGGTGCCAATCTCAGAAGAGAGACGACAGATTGCGTGAGCCAAATTTGGCATCCTAGGGGGAGAGGCATGAAAAGTGGAGATGTGGAGGAGAAGAGAGGAGCCTGGGGAGGTGCAGGAGAAGCCCCCTGCCCAGCAGACCTGGAGGCGTCTCCCCACCCTCACTCAGGCCCTCACCTCCTCCCCATCCCACCTGGTCTTGGGGGTCTCCCTCCCCACTCTGAGGGGCCAGGCTGGCTTCCCCTGGACCCTGCGCCCGGGTGCTGCCAGGCCCCCACCCCCACCCCACCACACTGCTCCAGCTCTGTTTCCCACCGCCGCTAGTTTCCTGGTTACCATGTTGCTGGTTGTCATGTCGCTTACATGTCCTCGTGACTCAGTGGTCCCCGAAGAGGGGCCCCCTCCTCCTCACACCCTCCTTAGCACTCGCCCCCGCCTCCCCCAGATCCACATTAAGAACCAGCCCTCCTTGTGAGCCCACACTGTTCCTCCTCCCCTTCTCTGTTATCCTAGGCTAAGAAATCTTCCCGCAGCATCTCAGAGCTGCCTCATCCTCTCTCTTGCAAATGTCTAAGAACCTACTATGCTCCAGGCTCATGCGAGCTGCTTTTGGAGACCTGACAGAGTCTGCAAACTACTCCACACTCTGATGAAATCGGTACTGTTATCTCCATTCTCTGGTTGAAGAAACTGAGGTTCAAGAGGTCAAGCCAGATGCCTAAGGTCACTCAGCAGAAACTCAATCAGCTCTATTTGGTCACAGTCACCCCAAAGTTTTTTTCTGAGAGAGCAGCTTTCCTTGAGCAACAGCTTCTAAGCCTTCTAATTCCTGGACACTCCTACCCTTGGTCAGTCCTCTGTTTTCAGCCATGTTTCCCACACCTCACCCCCCAACCTTGCTTCCATCTACCCAGCACCTGCCCCAGTCAGTGAACAGCCCTCTGCTCATTGAGCCCAGGGCTCCCCTTGGAAGTCAGTAGGGCAGGGAGTACTGTCCCCATTCCACAGATGTGGAAGTTGACAGGGAAGAGAGTGACTAGCCCAGGGTACTGATTTCTAGCTAGCTGAGCTAATTTCTGGGAGTCTAAATGAAGGCTATATTAGGTCCACTACCTAAGTGTGGAAAACACCAGAAAGAGTCCATCTCCCAATGGAAAACAGAGTCGAATGTTCCAGGCTCTGATATGGATACAGATCAGCTCAGTGGCCAACAGCCTTGGCTCCTGCTGTGTTGCACCCACCTTTTATCCTGACTGCCCTGTTCCTACATTTGTTCCCTCACTACAGGCCAAGAAAAGCACAGCATGACCCGGGGCTCCCAAAGTCCTGCTAACTGCTCCCAAAAGCCATGGAGGTCATGAGACTGGAGGTTGGGGAGAAGCAGAGTACATGTTACACACCGAGGGCTCTAGCCCCTCTCCTGGCCTTCCATCACCAGCCCTTGGCTCCCCTACTGTTGAGGCCCTCATGTGCTTAGCCGGCTGCCCTGTCTTTGGCCCCTCCAAGGCATCCAGCCTCCTGTCTCCCTGCACCCTCTCCCCATCCTGCAGCCTGGGCACTGGGAGCGGAAAGGTGGGTGGGGGGCAAAGAAGTTGTCCCGGTGGGGGAACATTCAGGTTGTCAGGGAAGGCGCCCTGGCCCCAACACTCATTCAGACCTCTCTTTCCTTGGGAAGCTCCCTTTATGGAGAAAAAAGCAATCTCAGCCTCTCTCCCCAGCCTCAGTTTCTACCACTATGAAATGCGAAATGACTCATTTGCTGGATCCCTGAGCACCGGACCTGGGGTCACCTAGCACAAAGTAGATGCTCAAACATGAGAAGTGGGACTTTGTTCTCCCTGAGATCGCAGGGCCATCTGCAAACAGGCTGCAGTTGGGAAGGTGGAAAGGAGAGTACCTCCCGCTCTCCCCCCCACCCCCCCAAACACACCTTGCCATAAGTCACCTGCTTCAGAACTCCCTGGCATGGTGGGGAGGGGTGAGTGGAGGCAGAGGAAGGTCACGGCCCGGGCATGCGGTCAGGACCCCTCCACCCATCTCTCCTCTCCTTCCTGGCCACAACCCAGACCGAGACGCTCTCAGACTGGCAGAGGGACAGAGCCCGCCAGCTCCTGAGGAGTCACGGGACCGCGCCAACGCGCGCCCGGCAGCCAGGACCCAGCTAGCGGATAAGGTGCGGAGCGTGCAGGGCCGCCTGCTCCGGGACACACAGACACGCACGCGGCCGGACAGACTGACGGACAGCTCCCGGGATGGGCCAGCGCCCGGCTTACCGCGGGGCTGAGGGTCAGACGAGTGTCCGGGAGGCGGCGAGCCGGCGCTACATCCCACGGCGCGATCCGGCGGGCGGCGTCCGGGGCGCAGAGAGGGGAGTCCCGGCGCCCTCTCCAGCGAGCTCGGCCGGTCGGCCCGCGCCCCCCTCCCCGGCTGCGGGCTGCTCTGTGCGTGGGTCTCGGGGTCTCCGTGCGTCCCAGCCGTCCCGCGCCGCTCTCCGCTGGCCGCCCAACTTTCAGCGCTGCCCCACGCCGCGCCCTCGGCGCCGCTTCGGCGTCAGCATCGTCGGGCCCCGGACCCGGGCTCAGAGCGCGGGGGTCGAGGGGCCCGTGGCGCCCGACCGCCCGCGCTCGCGCCCTCCTCCCCCGCCGCAGGAGCTTTTGGGTCGGCCGCCCCCCACTGTTCGCTGTTCCCTCGCCGTCACTCAGTCCTGCTCGCCCGCGCTGCCCCCTGCCCTGCGCTCCGCTCCCCGGGCTCCTGAGCTCGACCTGGCCCCGCAACCCCCTCGGCCTCCGGGCCTGGGATCGCCCTCCCCGCTCCCGCCCGCCGGCCTCTGCCGCCACCGCCTCCCTGCTCTCGCTTCTCTCTCCGGTCGCCCTGGGTCTCTGCCGCGCTCCCCGTCTCTGTCCCTCTCTCGGTCTCTCCTGCCTCCCTCGGTCTCTGTGGCTTTCTCTCAGTGGGGTCTCTGTCCCCGTCGCTGTCGCCCTCCGGCTCTACTGCCTCCCTCTGCTTCTGTCCTGTCTCTCCTGCGCTCCTCTGTCTCCCTCGCGATCTCTGTCCTCTGTCTCTCTCTCCCGCCCCCTCTCGGCGCGGCCCCCTCTGTCTCGGACCCAGGCCCCCGCCTCTGCCGCGTCCCCGGCTCGCCCGGGAGCCCGAGCTCCCGCCGCCCGCGGCGCGCCGAGAACTCCCAACTCGCGGCACGCCGCCCCGCTTTGCGAGACTTTGCCCCTCCTCACACGTGACCCGCACCCCGCTGCGGAGGACGCGCGCCCCCCAGCTCGGGAACCCCGGGAGCCCCCCGGGGCCGCGCACTGCTCGGTCCCTCGCCTGACCCGACACCAAAGCCCCTCCTGCAGGGCCGTCGGCGCGGAGCAGGGGCAGGGGCCGGGGGCTGCGTGGGTCCGCTCCTGCTCTTGATCCTGTCCGGGTTTTCCTCCTCGCCTCAGGAGCGCGTCTCCCAGTATCTGATCCTGGATCCAATCCCGGGTTTTCTAGAGCCCCGGAGCAGGTGGATAGTGTTCCTAGGAGCCGGGAAGAGGGTGGGTGGGGAGCTGGTCGGTCTGGGGTCCGGTGGCACCCAGCCGTCCTTTGGGCAGTCTCTGTCCCCTCCTGAAGTTAAGAACCTTACACACCCCTTACTCATCCTGGGACACCAAGGCAGCCTTGCTGGGGGGACCCTTACCATTATCTAGGCAGCACTGGCTCGTTTTACAGAGAGATTGAGTACCAGCGAGGGTCAGAAGCTCGCCAAGGTCACCCAGAGGTGGCAGAGCCAGACCAAACCCTAGTTTCTTGTTCTCTGCTGCTCTGTATTTCCCAAGCTCTCTTGATAAGGGAGGATGCACACCCATCTCGTCCCCCACAGTGTGCCCCAGGCCTGGACTGAAGAAACCCCCAGTATTCCGCTGTCCCTGGTGACCCAGCTGCTTCCTGTCCATCCCATCACCTCTGAGGAGACAGGAGAGAAAGTGCTTTTCTCTCCAGGGTGGGAGGATGAGCAAACACTGCAGTTAGACAGCCAGAAGAACTTCCTTAGATGCCTGGCCATCTCTAACCAGCCTCAACACAGATATGGAGAGACTGAGGCACCCCAAAGCCAGCAAGGACAGCTTATTGAATTTGGGATCTCTTCTGGCTCCTCCTGACTCCCCAGGATGTGTCCGGATGGCACAGGAATGACAACACACAAACCACTGGGACTATTTCCCTTTCCTGTGGGTCGTCCCCACCCAAAAGGTCCCAGTGCCTCAGCATGATGACAATCAGGTCCCACCTAATCCAGCATCCCATGTACCCACACATACACCCTTTTTCCACAGATTCCAGAACACACCAGATGCTTCCACACCTCTCTCCCTGCACACACTGTTCCTCCTGCCTGAAATGCCCTTTACATTCTTTGGCCAGAGAATTCCTGCTGTTCTCCAAGACCAGCCTTAGTGCCACTTCCCTGAGAAGGCTTCCTGATGCCCCTGGCAGAAATCATTCATCGCCCGTTGTTCATTCATTCACCCAGCAGTGGGCACCCACTATAGGCCAGCTCCTGGGCTGGGCACTAGTGTGGTCTTAGTGGGCTTGGGAGTCAGGACAACCTGGGCTCAAATGCTCTTAGGAGCTATGTGAACTTAGCAAGTTTTTAATTTAGCATCTCTTTAAAATGAAGACCCTGACACCACCACCCCCACACATAAACACAGGGCAGATGAAGTGCAGTGGGTGCGCATGGCTGAATAAATGTGGCATCCCTTCTCAAGGCTCTCTGCAATACTGCAGACCTCCTCAAGACATGACTTGCTCCGTGCCTGCCTCCCTTGTTATCCTGCTGTGCCCCTCACAGGCAGCCAGCCAGGACTGATGTTCTCTGGCAAGAATCCTCAGCAGTGTGTGGTTAGAAGAGAGAACTCACACAACCTGAGTGATTGCTCAGCAGCAGATGTGTGCCTGGTACCTGCCACATTCTTCCATGGATTTGAAGTGGGGGAATTCAGGTGAGGCCATTGACTTGTGGTCTGTTTGCCTTGCCAGAGGTCTGACCTGGCAGCTGCCCTAGGAATGTGGGGTGTGAGGGAAGAAGGGGAAGGGAGAGACCATCTGTCTACTCTCAAATGGTCAGTGGACACATGTTTGAGGATGGGATGGGGTCTCTGAAGCAAGGAGGGTCTGCTTGCCAGGATAGGGCTACAGCCCTGGGCAGATGCTCATCTCCTGAAAGGAGGAAGGGCTGGAAGGAGGTAAGGACAGGTTCAGGGACCCCAGGAAGGAGTCTCTTCTCCACCATTCAACCCAGTGTGACTTGGACAGTTCGCTTCTTTCTGGGCCTCAGTTGCCTCATATGCATATGTAAAGTAGAAAAGATAATACTCACTTTGAGCAGCTGTTTTGAGGATGGTTTAAGGGGAAAGGAAGATTCGCCATCTTTGATTCCCCATCTGAGTGGCTTCTAGCCCTGTTAGAGGTGGAGGTGGGGATGGATCATGTGAGATAGGTCTATTGCCGGAGATGGTGTGGGGGGAAGTTTGGGTATTAGAACATGTGTGACCCTGGGCAAGTTGCTGGTTCCTCTCTGGACCTCAGAGACCTCACTGTAATGGGACAGTTTGGACTGTGTCTCCAAAAGGCAAGTGGCTAACACAGAAGCACGCCTAGGTGGGGTGAGGATTCCCAGCATCCACTGAGCTCATCCTATCAGCCCAAGGTCATTCTAGACCTTCCCAGGCATTGACTCCTTTAATCCTTCCAAGACATCTGTGTTGTATACATTTGTTACCAATGGGGAAACTGAGATGCAGGTAATATTGCTATAAGTGGTATGACTTGAGTGGCCAGGAACAATGCTCTGAAGGGTAAGCTTTGCTCTGACGTCTGAGAGGCAATGATGGTAAAACCTTCATCCAGCTGTGCATTTTGGCAAAACTTCCTGCCCATCCCACGTTCCAGTTTCTCATGGGATCCTCACAAGAGGTCTGTGAGGTGGGGGCTCTGACCAGCCTCACTGCATAGGTGAGGACCTGAACTGATTTGCAGAGAGAGCAAATGGCTTGCCCAGGAGTTTTACCGGGTTCAATGCCTAGTTTCTGGGGAAGAGTCATTCCAGGCCAGTAGACCACTCACTAACCAGCTCCCTCTGGGAGGCTGCTCAGACCTGGGTTCCATCTGTCCCAGGAGCCTGCACAGAGGGCTAAGAGGAGTGGAGGGGAGGGCAACTTGGGGTGGGCAGGTGGGACAACCCAGGAGAAAAAAAAGGTCCACTTTGAAATGCTAGAGTCACAGAGTCCAGAGGTTTTCAGTGTAGAGTTCCTTAAAGTCCAGCCAGCCCATTCTGCAAGTGAGGCAAACTGAGGCAGCCCAGCTGCTTACATTAGAAATCAGATCAGGACACAGCTGGCCTGCCTCAGAGCTTGAAAGTCCCAGTAACTCCTAGGGGGTAAGGTCCAGGGATGGGGAAAGGAACATTGGGGGTCCAGAGGGCCAAGACCCACACCAGCAGGCTGTGTCCTGGGGACGGAAGACTGCGAGGGTCTCTCCTGCCCTCCACCCCCACCCTCACCCACCCCTCAGCACTCAGTAGTCACCAGGGTGGAATATTTTAGCACCTATAGAAAAACCGCCACAGACGGCTGTGGCAGCTGTTGCTAAGGAGACGCTCCCAAAATAGCCCCCCTCCGCCAACCTTTCCCGCTGCTGCTCCTGCTGTGAGGAGGGGAGGAGGCCAGGCTGGGAGGGGGTGGCACAGGAGCCCTGGCCCCAGGCTCACCCACCTGCCGTGGCCCAAGACCCAGGCAGTCACTGTGGAGGAACAGGAAGCTGTCTCATGCAAGCCTGTGACCTGAGCCACAGTCCTCAGCTGGGGAAGGTCACCTAGGTAATGGGAGATGGAGAAGACCTCGAACCCAAGGCCTCCAGCACACCCCCACATGTGCACAGTCAATGGATTCTCACCAAGGACAGCCTCACACAGGCCCACCTGGGTATGCATGCACACCAGCAAAGACACAAATAGACACAGGGGTAAACACATTTGCCACAAATACACAACATACACCTGCACACACATGCCAGACAGCCATAAATACACATATCTATATATAAATACTCAAATACACGGCCCAAATACACACATGCACCAGTGTATGTGTGCCAGGCACACGGACACACACACACCAATATATATACCCTCACAGCACACAGACACACATGTTCTCAGATACACACTACTATCCAAACGTGTGCCCAGCATGTGGCATTCAAAGGACATTCAGTAGTGTTATCCAGTGGGCTCTGTCCAAGAAGCCATGTCTAGGGGTTCCAGGCACCCTTCCTTAGTGGGGAGCTTTTACAGTCCAACCAAGGGGCAGGGGGCAAGAGGAGGTATACAGGCAGGTGGATGGAGGGGTGTGTCTCTGTGAACCCCTCTAATTATGGGGACCAGAGGATCCCTGGTGCCTGGTAGAACTGCCCAGAGCCCATTCCCTGGGAAGAGGACAGTGGAATGGACAGCAGACTTGAAACCTCTGAGCATAGAGAGTTCTGAGACCCAGGGGCTGGGGTGATAAAGAGGACAAGATGGCAAAAGGGTGGCAAATGTGATGGTCCTTAGTTCGTGCAAAGCACTGTACAGTTTACAAGTTGCTTGTACACCCATTGGTTGCTTCACGCCATTGGCACATGTACTGTGAGATATTGGTAGTGGTGTCCCTGTCTCAGATCCGGAGAGGAGAAGGGACTTCAAGACCACACAGCACTACAGCACAGAGCTGGACGCAGTACCCAAGAGGGTGCCGGCATCCAGTCCCAGCACCTTCCCGCTGGGCTGCACTGCACAGGCCAGCAAGCGGGCTCCGGGGTGCAGGGCCTCGTTTTGTCCCTGACCTGCCCTGTGCTACTGGGGAGCAGCCAGGCCCTCCATCTTCCCAGGGAAAGCTGAGAACGAGTCCCCAGGGGCGTTTTCAAGCAGCAGCTGTGGCCTCAGTCAGGGATGGGGACTGGGGAATGGTGATCATCAGATGCCCTTGGAATGCAGTCGCAAAGACCAAGGGCAGCTGCGTTGCTCCACGCTCTTGGCCAGGCGCGGTCTCTCTTCATCTTCGGCTTGCTGTTGCCGTGGGAACCTCGCCAGGGCCACCGCGTGCAGGCACGACTCCAGGCGCCCAAAGAGTAGTTTTGGATCTCTAAAAGACACTTGTCGCCAGCGCCGAGGGGAGGCAGCGTTGTGGCTCAGTTATTATATTTTTCTTTTTCTGTTAATTGGGGTATATCTTACAAACAGTAATGCGTGCATCTCAAGAGTACCACTCAATGGATTTTTTGACCCTTTGTCCACCCCTGGATCTTACCCCCAAGGGTATAAATCAAGATACAGAAGACTTCCAGCCCCTCAGACGGTTGCCTTCTAAAGACACAGGAGTTCCTTTCTCTCTGGACCTCGCTTTGTTCCCTGTAAAGGGAAGTAAGGAACTGACATTTGTTGGGTGATTTAAACTCCTGGCAAAGTGCTTTAGATACTTAGCTAACTTTGATCCTGATAATTAGTTTACACCCAGGTTAATGATGTGAAAACTGTAACACAGGAAGAAGATTGAAGAAATTGTCTAAATTCAGACAGCTCTTTTTTTTTGAGTCAGTCTCACTATGTCCCCCTCGGTAGAATGCAGTGGTGACACAGCTCACAGAAACCTCAAACCCTTGGGCTTAAGCGATTCTTTTGCCTCAGCCTCCCGAGTAGCTGGGACTACAGGTGCCCACCACAAGGCCCAACTATTTTTTGTTGTTGTGTTGTCATTGTTGTTTAGCAGGCCCGGGCCAGACTTGAACCTGCCAGCCCCAGTGTATGTAGCCGGCACCCTAACCGCTGAGCTATGGGCACCAAACCTCAGACAGCTCTTTTTTTTTTTTTTTTTTAGACAGAGCTTCAAGGGGTCGCCCTGGGCATCACAGCTCACAGCAACCTTCAACTCCTGGGCTTAAGCGATTCTCTTGCCTCAGCCTCCCAAGTAGCTGGGACTACAGGCGCCCGCCACAATGCCCACCTATTTTTTTTTTTTGGTGGTAGTTGTCATTGTTGTTTGGCAAGCCCAGGCTAGATTCGAATGTGCCAGCTCTGGTGTATGTGGCTGGCACCTTATCTGCTTGAGCTATAAGCGCTGAGCCTCAGGCAACTCTTAATGTGGTGAAATTTGAAATTAAAACTCATTTGTCTAACCCTGATGTTCATCTTTTTCTTCTTCCCTTGGTTGGCCTCTTTTAAAGAGCAGTACAAGGTCACGTGTGGTGGCTCATGCCTGTAAACCTCATACTCTGGGAGGCCAAGGTGGGTGGATCACCTGAGCTCAGGAGTTGGAGAACAGCCTGAGCAAGAGAGAGATCCCATTTCTACTAAAAATAGAAAAACAGGCATAGTGGTGGCACCTGTAGTCCCAGACTGAGGCAAGAGGATGGCTTGAGCTCAAGAGACTGTGGTTGTTGTGAGCTATCATGCCACCCATTCTCTTCAGGACGAAAGAGTAAGACTTTGTCTCAAAACAAACAAACAAAATAAAGAGCAGTGTAAATAAAATGTACTGGCCAGCGGATCATAGCATGTCTTTGTACTTTTTTAATTTTTTTTTTTTGTAGAGACAGTCTCATTTTATTGCTCTCAGTAGAGTGCCATGGCATCACACAGCTCACAGCAACCTCCAACTCCTGGGCTTAGGCAATTCTCTTGCCTCAGCATCCCGAGTAGCTGGGACTACAGGCACCTGCCACAACGCTCGGCTATTTTTTTGTTGCAGTTTGGCTGGGGCTGGGTTTGAACCTGCCACCCTCGGTATATGGGGCCGGCGCCCTACTCACTGAGCCACAGGCGCTGCCCCATGTCTTTGTACTTTTATGGTACTTGCCCATAGTGCCTTCTACTTTGGACTCTCTTCTCGTACAGGTTTTGTCCTTAAGGCAAGCTCCTATTCACCCTTCAAAACCCACTGGGTCATCACTTTCCCTGAAGTCTTTCTTGACACACTTCTCCCCAGCAACTTTCCCACCCAGGGTAACCATTCTCTCTCCTGTTCAGTCAATGCACAGGTGCCCTTCTCCCACAGAGCCAGAGAGCTCCATCTACTTCTAACTCATCAAGGTGCCTGCACACAGCTGGTCTTCCATAAATGTGCTTGGAACTGAAACCAGAAGAGAGGTCTTAGAACTTTGGTTTTTCTCTATATAAAATGTAGCCTGTGCTGCCCCTGCCTTGAACTCAAAAGGTATTGAGCCAGGGAAAGAACCTTCTGAACTTGGGGCACAGTGGTTCATGCCTGTAATCCCTAGCACCCTGGGAGGCTAAGGCAAGTGGATGACTTGAACTCAGGAGTTCCAGTCCAGCCTGATCAAGAGCAAGACCCCATCTCTACTAAAAATAGAAAAATGGAGGCAAGAGGATCTCTTGAGCCCAAGAACTTGAGATTGCTGTGAGCTATAATGGCACTCTAATCAGGGAAACAGAGTGAGGATCAGTTTCAAAAGCAAGCAAGGGGGGCGCCTATGGCTCAGTGAGTAAGGTGCTGGCCCCATATACGGAAGGTGGCAGGTTCGAACCAGATCCTGGCCAAACTGCAACAAAAAATAGCCAGACGCTGTGGCAGGCACCTGTAGTCCCAGCTGTTGGGGAGGCTGAGGCAAGAGAATTGCCTAAGCCCAGGAGTTTGAGGTTGCTGTGAGCTGTGACACCATAGCACTCTACCGAGGATGATAAAAGTGAGACTCTGTCTCTGAAAAAAAGAGAAAAAAAGGGAAAAAAAGCAAGCAAGCAAGCAAACAAACAAAACTTTCTGAACACCTAGGGTGGGACAGCAGGAAGAGATGAGGTACTCTCAGCCCACCCTCTGCTGGGTCAGGAAATGGATTCGTCTAGTCTGCCCTCCTGAACAGACCTCAGGGGCTGCCTAAAATGAATTCATTCCTTCCAGCCTGGGGCCCGTTGCTCAGTGAGTAGGGCATCAGCCACATATACCGAGGCTGGCAAGTTCGAGTCCAGGCCAGGCCTGCTAAACAACAATGACAACTGCAACAAAAAAATAGCTGGGCGCTGTGGCAGGCGCCTGTAGTCCCAGCTACTTGGGAGGCTGAGGCAAGGAGCTGTGACACCACAGCACTCTACTGAGGACGACATACTGAGACTCTTGTCTCAAAAAAAAAAAATCGAGCAGCTCCCCCATTCTTTCACCAGTAAATCTGACTTTGAACATACAATTTGCTTGTTAATGAGAAGAAAACAGTCCTTGCCCTTTGGGCTGAAAGAAATTTCCCTCTTTGGGGTGGCGCCTGTGGCTCAGTGAATAGGGCGCTGGCCCCATATACCGAGGTTTGCTGGTTCAAACCCAGCCCCAGCCGAACTGCAACGAAAAAATAGCCGGGCGTTGTGGCGGGCGCCTGTAGTCCCAGCTGCTCTGGAGGCTGAGGCAGGAGAATCGCGGAAGCCCAAGAGCTGGAGGTTGCTGTGAGTCCTGTGATGTCACAGCACTCTGCCAAGGGCGGTAAAGTGAGACTCTGTCTCTACAAAAAAAAAAAAAGAAAAGAAATTTCCCTCTTTGCTTTCCCCTCAGTTGCATTCCTATAGCAGGCATATCTTGGGGTGTCAGGAAATTGAGACTAGGAGAAATGAGAGACTTGGGGGGGTCCACCCAGCAGCAGAGACAGACAGTGAAGGATGGTTCAGGTGGCAGGAGTGTGCTATGGTCTACAGCCAAGTGTTTTAAATGAGTAGATTTCCCTTTTTCTTCAGGAGGCGTTTTGAAAAATGTTCCACCTTGGAGGTGGGGCGGGTACAAAAAAGGGAGGGCTGATTGCTAAGGGCAGAGTGATAGAACTTTGGGGAGAGGTGATCTGTGCGATCTGGGAGAGCAAGAGACAAGTTTGAGCCTCAATTTCCTCGTCTGGAAAATGATGACATAGTAGAGGTTTCATGGGTTTTTGGGAAGACCAGATGTAAAGAGGACCGAATAAACCGTCAGCAATGCATCTATCTTTATTATTCCCATTTAGCACATGAGAAAGCTGAGGCCCAGCAAGGGGCCAAGGCTCAGGCCTTGGAGCCTTCAGCCTGGGTTCTTTCCCCTTCCCCACCATGGAGGTCACTCTTAAAGCCACCCATGTGTTCCCCTGGAAAAAATAAAGAGAGAGAGGATTCCAGCCTTGTTCCAGCCTCTCCGCTCCCCCCTAGTTGGGGCTGCTTCCCAGGAGGACAGATGTTTCACCAAATGGCAAATGCACGTGCTTTCCCTGGCTTGGGAGGAGGTGGATGCTGAGAAGGAAGTGCCAGCTGGTCGGGCAGAGGGAATCACAGCCACACCTGAGGGGTTTAAATAGCCACGGCCTTCTCTGGGCACCCGCTGGAGGGGAGGCATCTGGGCAGGGCTGAGGGGAGCAGGGAACAGAAGGGTCCATGCAGAACATGCCACGCCCAAGGGACAAGTGCCTGGCTCCTCTCCCAGAGGGTCTTGGTCTGTGAAGTTCACCTCCCTGGACTTCAAGATGTGAAGCGCTAAAGCTGCTGCGCCTCATATGCCCTGAGGCAGGATGGAAAGAACCCAAGTGACATGCCCAACCCATGCCAAGTAGATGCTCAACACTTGATGGCTGTTGTTATCACCACCTCCCTACTAGAGCAGGAGTCCCCACTGCTGAATCTCTGACAAATAAGCCCCGCCCCCTGCTCACCCACCTCTCACGACAGGGCGCTTATCACCTGCCACGGCAGCCCACAGTGTAATGTAATGATTTCGTTGCAGACTGTGTGTTTTCTTTCTTTTTTTTTTTTTTTTAGATTCCCAAAATCTGTTTTGGATTTTTATTTTATTTTATTTATTTTTTATTTTTTTATTTTATTATTATTTTTTTTATTAAATCATAGCTGCATACATTAATATGATCATGGGGCATCATACACTAGCTTCATAGACCATTTGACACATTTTCATCACAATAGTCAACATAGCCTTCCTGGCATTTTCCTAGTTACCGTGGCATGACATTTACATTTCACATTTGCTGAGTTTCATCCTTACCCTTGTAAGATGCCCCGTAGGGAGACTGTGTGTTAGAATCGGGGTTGCACGACTG
>CAUYPK010046114.1:0-17101 GCA_963574355.1 Loris lydekkerianus
GACTAGCAAATGGTGGTACATGTATACCATGGAATATTATGCAGCCTTAAAGAAAGATGGAGACTTTACCTCTTTCATGTTTACATGGATGGAGCTGGAACATATTCTCCTTAGCAAAGTATCTCAAGAATGGAAGAAAAATTATCCAATGTACTCAGCCCTACTATTGAAAGCTAATTTATAGCTTTCAAATGAAGGCTATACCCCAACTATAGCACAAGAATATGGGGAAAGGGCCAAGGAAGGGGAAGGGAGGGAGGAGGTTAGGGTGGAGAGAGGGCAAGGTGTGGGGCCACACCTACGGTGCATTTTAGAATGGGTACAGGTGAAACTTACTAAAGGCAGAATACAAATGTCTACATACAATAACTAAGAAAATGCCACGAAGGCTACGTTGAACAGTTTAATGAGAATATTTCAGATTGTATATGAAACCAGCACATTGTACCCCTTGATTGCACTAATGTACACGGCTATGATATAACAATTAAAAAAATAAAAAAATAAAAAATCCATCCCCAATCCCAATAATCTCACTACTATAATAATGTGTAGTAAAGCAAAGAGACAAGGGAATAAACAAAAAATCTAACTGAAATCCCTTCATAACTTTTTATGTTTTACACCCCTTCATAACTTTTATGAAAGTTCTTCAGCCTTTATAGCTCATTGATCCTCACAACAGTCCTCATTTAAGTAAAATTGTTTTACTATATCCATTTAACAGGCAAAAGCACAGTTCAGAGTACAGAACTGCTATGAATAAAAGGCAAGAGGAGTAATGCACTACAACGCTAATGCCAAGGAATAGTTGTATTTAAGGGGACCACCAATTAGTTGCATATTAATTACATGAAAAAGCACAGGTAGGGAATGAAAAGCTTTAACAGCAAAAGAGCTCTGAAAGGATGAATAAGTAAATAGTATACAAAGCAGAGATGATTTTGCAGGCATGGAGACTGTGATACTCTAACTCTACTAAACCATAGTGACTTACGAATACTGTTTTGAGTCTTTCATCCCCTTCAATAGTGTCACCAAATTACTGCTATTATAAAATGTGACACAAACATTAAAAGCTGAGAAAGACTGACTTAAGAACACAGACCCAATAAGTGGTGGTACAAAATCAAGTTTTTGATCCCTCAGTCTTGTGTTCTTTTCTACTGTAAAATATAGCCTCAGACTGTACATAGGAAATCCACACCACGTGAATTATACTTTGGAAAGGATTCCTTTAACACTCCAGAGGGCTTTCAGTCTAGGATCTCTGAGTATATTCCAAGTATCAGGTAGCCTCACAATAACCTCTAGAATCCCACATATCCTCAGAACTTAGGAATGAGGCCAGAACATTTTTAAAGGCATATACAGCAGACTGGATGCCCTGAGAGCCCAGTTCAGAGCCCATCTTCAAGGTGACACTTGTTGCCCCAAGAGTAAATGGCTCCAGAAACATGGGTACTGCAATGTGCAGTGTAAATCTAGTCAGGCTAGAACACTGGCCCCCAAACCCCATTTCAAATCAAAGAATACCTGATAAGTACCTAACATTGTCATCCTGAAAGCAAAGGAGCACAAATGGTTACAATGGTCCCACATGTGTGATCAGGAGAGAGGGACAGAAGGAGAAGACAGATGGGGGAAGAGAAAGAGACATAATGAATATAGGGGGTAGGAAGAGCAGGGGAAAGGAAATATGGGAACAAGAAATAGCAGTATGGGGCGGCACCTGTGGCTCAGTGAATAGGCACCAGCCCCATATACTGAGGGTGGTGGGTTCAAACCCGGCCTGGACCAAACTGCAACAAAAAATAGCTGGGCCTTGTGGCGGGCGCCTGTAGTCCCAGCTACTCAGGAGGCTGAGGCAAAAGAATCACCTAAGCCCAGGAGTTGGAGGTTGCTGTGAGCTGTGTGATGCCACAGCACTCTACCGAGGGCGATAAAGTGAAACTGTCTCTACCAAAAAGAAAAAAAGAAAGAAAGAAAGAAAAATAGCAGTATGGGCTTAAATAAGGAAGGGAAGATACAAATCTGCTCTTTCTTCAGTCAGGCTCAGTTCCTATGAGACTAACATACTATGAACACTTCAATATGCTGGGGTGGTTCCACCGCACAAAGTACTATTAGTTTTCTCTAAACATCATGGCCCCTACATGCAAGCCAATTATATCTGGGGCTCAACCAAATAAATGCTGCTTTGTTCAGACATGGAAGGAAAAATCTGCTTTGTTGAATTTACAAGAAATTTCTAAAGGGATTTTTCAAGCAAATTTTGATTATTCCATTTTTCACTTTTATATGCTGACTTTGGAACCTATACCCCTTGTAAGGTATACTTTCATAATAGTATTTTTCTCAAGGTCTACATGTCTTCCCTATCACCTGAGTATCAACAGTCTTTTTTCATTATTCCTCCTTCTAATTTCCACTTCTGCATACTTCTTTCTACTTCAATTTTAGAAAATAACAGTACAAGAGCTAGTTCAGATATAATGTGATTTTTAGATTTCAATATGGACTGCAGGAACCAAAATAGTTATTTAAATTTCTAACTGTAGTGATTTGGCAATGAACATTCATTACCTTGGTGATGATCTTAAAATACATATGATATACTTCACTTTACCAGACCTTTTCATTCTTTACCTGACTGTCCACTGTCAACTTTGTCTTAAAATTTTTGAACTTCTAGGGATTTCTGCCAAACTCATAATACCATGAACCTTGTGTTATCTATGTAAAATTTAATTCCCAGCCTGTTTTCCCCAGCTGCTCAGCTAATTCCTGAGGTTTCCCAGTACAATCTGTGTGTAAAGTGAGCCTAGAAACTAATCTTACTATCAGCCTAAAACATAATTAGAAAAAAAAAATTTTTTTTTCATTTTTATTTCCTTTTTTTTTCTGGAGACAGAGTCTTGCTCTGTCACCTGAGGTAGAGTGCCCTGGTAACAGCTAGCTCACAGCAACCTCAAGTCCTGGGTTCAAGTGACTCTCCTGCCTCAGCCTCCAGAGTAGCTAAAACTACATGGTGCCTGTTACAATACCCGGTTAATTTTTCTATTTATTTATTTTTATTGTTGGGGACTCATTGAGGGTACAAAAAACCAGGTTACACTGATTGCATTTGTTAAGTCCCTCTTATACTTCTGTCTTGCCCCCCAAAGCTGTGTAACACACCAAGACCCCCACTCCCTACCCCCTTTCCTCTCTTTACTCTTCCTTCACCCACCCCTCCCCCTCCTACTCACTCTCTCTCTCTCTCTCTCTCTCTCTCTCTGCTCTCCCCTTCTCCCACCCCCCACTGTGTACTAGGTCATTAATGGTCCTCCTATCAAAATTGAGTACATAGGATTCATGTTTCTGCATTCTTGTGATGCTTTACTAAGAATAATGTATTCCACTTCCATCCAGTTTAATACAAAGGAAGAAAGTCTCCATCTTTTTTAATGGCTGAATAGTATTCCATGATATACATAAATCACAGCTTGTTAATCCATTCCTGGGTTGGTGGGGATTTAGGCTGTTTCCACATTTTGGCAATTGTAAATTGAGCTGCATTAAACAGTCCAGTGCAAGTGTCCTTGTAGTAAAAGGATTTTTTTTTCCTTCTGGGTAAATACCCAGTAATGGGATTGCAGGATCAAATGGGAGGTCTAGCTTGAGTTCTTTGAGGATTCTCCATTCTTCCTTCCAAAAAGGTTGTATTAGTTTGAAGTCCCACCAGCAGTGTAAAGTGTTCCCTTCTCTCCACATCCACGCCAGCATCGCACTTTTGAGATTTTGTGATGTGGGCCATTCTCGCTGGAGTTAGATGATGTCTCATGATGGTTTTGATTTGCATTTCTCTAATAATTAGGGACAATGAGCATTTTTTAATATGTTTGCAGCCATTTGTCTGTCTTCTTTAAAGAAGGTTCTATTCATCTCTCTTGCCCATTGATATATGGGATTGTTGGCTTTTTTCGTGTGGATTAATTTGAGTTCTCTATAGATCCTAGTTATCGAGCTTTTGACTGATTCAAAATATGTATCTGCTTTCCCATTGTATAGGTTGTCTGCTTGCTTTTATCTCCTTAATGGTACAAAAGTTTTCAGTTTAATTAAGTCCCACTTGTTTATTTTTGTTGTTGTTGTTGTTGTTGCAATTGCCACGGCAGCATTCTTCATAAAGTCTTTCCCCATGCCCGATATCTTAAAGTGTTTTTCCTATGCTTTCTTTGAGGATTTTTATTGTTTCATGCCTTAAATTTAGGTCTTTTATCCATTTTGAATCAATTTTTGCAAATGGAGAAAGGTGCAGGTCCAGTTTTGTCTTCTACAAGTGGATATCCAGTTGTCCCAAGCATCATTTATTGAACAGAAATTCTTCCCCCCAGTGTATGTTTTTCTTTGGTTTATGAAAGATTAAGTGGCCATAAGGTGTTAGTTTCATTTCCTGGTTGTCTATTCAATTCCAAATGTTATGTCTCTATTTTTGTGCCAGTACCATGCTATCTTGAACACCATTGCCTTGTAGTACAGCCTAAAGTCTGGTATGCTGATGCCCCTGGCTTTGTTTTTATTACTAAGAACTGCCTTAGCTATACAGCATTTTTTCTGGTTCCATACAAAATGACAAATTATTTTTTCCAAGTCTTGAAAGTACGATGTTGGTATTTTAATAAGGATGGCATTGAATTGGTAGATTGCTTTGAGAAATATAGACATTTTAACAATGTTGATTCTTCCCAGCCATGAGCATGGTATGCTCTTCCATTTGTTAATATCCTCTGCTATTTCTTTACTTAGGGTTTCATAATTTTCAAACCTCTTTTGTTAGGCATATTCCTAGGTATTTCATTTTCTTTGAGGCTATGGTGAAGGGAGTTGTGTCCTTAATTAGCTTCTCATCTTGGCTGTTATTAGCATATACAAAGGCTACTGACTTGTGGACACTGAAATTTTATATTTTGAGACATTACTGTATTTTTTTTATCGCTTCTAGGAGTCTTGTGGTTGAGTTTTAGGGTTCTCTAAGTACCATATCTTATCATCAGCAAAGAGGGAGAGTTTGGCCTCTTCTGCTCCCATTTGGATGCCTTTTATTTCTGTGTCTTGCCTAATTGTATTGGCTAGAACTTCCAGCACTACATTGAATAGAAGTGGCAATAGAGGACAATCTTGCCTGGTTCCAGTTCTAATCAGAAAAGCTTTTAGTTTTACTCCATTCAGTAAAATATTAGCTGTGGGTCTGTCATAGATAGCTTTGATCAGTTTAAGAAATATGCCACATATACCTATACACTTCAGTGTTCTAATTACAAAAGGATGCTGGATTTTACTGAATGCTTTTTCTGCATCTATTGAGAGGATCATATGGTCTTTCTTTTTGCTTCTGTTAATATGGTGGATGACGTTTATGGACGTGGGTATGTTAAACCAGCCTCTCATCACTGGGATGAAAACTATTTGATGATGATGTATGACTTTTTTGATGAGAAGCTATAATCTATTGGCTAGCATTTTGTTGAGAATTTTTGCATCTATATTCATTAGTGACATTGGTCAGAAGTTCTCCTTTTCAGTTGGGTCTTTTCCTGGTTTTGGTATCAGAGTGATGTTTGTTTTGTAGAACAAGTTGGGGAAGATTCCTACCTCCTCAATTTTTTGGAATAGTTTCTACAGTATGGGACTAAGCTCTTCTTTGAAGGTTTGATAGTATTCTGATGTGAAGCCATCCAAATCCAGGTATTTTTTTTGTTGTTGTTAGAAGATTTTTTATTGTTTCTTTGAGTTCAGTGCTTAAAATTGGTCTGTTCAGGAGATCTATTTGTTCCTGGCTAAGTCTAGGGAGAGGCTTTGATTCCAAATATTGATCCATTTCCTTCACATTGTCAAATTTCCGGGCATAGAGTTTCTGGTAGTATTCAGAGATAATCTCTTGTATCTCTGTGGCATCTGTTGTTATTTCCCCTTTGTCATTTCTGATTGATTTTCCTAGAGATTTTACTTTTTACTTTTTTATTTTTAGTTAACCTGGCCAAAGGTTCATCTATTTTATTTATTTTTTCAAAAAACCAACTCTTTGTTTCATTAATTTTCTGAATGATTATTTTGTTTTCTATTTCATTAATCTCTGATTTAATTTTGGACATTTCTTTCCTTCTGCTGGGTTTAAGCTTAGATTGTTCTTCTTTTTCCAATTCTATAAGATGGCTTGTGAGTTTGTTGATGTGCTTTCTTTCTGTTTTTCGGATGTAGGCATCTAAAGTGATAAATTTTCCTCTCAGGACTGCTTTTGCTGTATCCCACAGGTTTTGGTAGCTTGTGTCTTCACTGTTGTTATGCTGAAGGAAGTTAATGATTTCCTCTTTTATTTCTTCCTACACCCAACTGTTATTCAGCATAAGGTTGTTTAAATTCTATGCCTTTGTGTGGGGTTGAACATTTTTGATGGAGTTATGTTCCACCTGCAGTGGTTGTGATCTAAGAAGATACAAGCTAAAATTTCAATTATTTTGATTTGTTTGAGGTTGGTTTTTTTGTCCTAGGATATGATCAATTTTGGAGAATGTTCCATGAGCCAATGAGAACAATGTATATTCTCTGGCTTTGGGATGGAATGTTCTATATATGTATTATCAAGCACAGTTGTTCTGGGGTATCATTTAAGTTCCTTATATCTTTGTTTAATTTCTATTTAGAGGACCTGTTCAGCTCTGTAAGAGGAGTGTTAAAGTCCCCTGTTATTATGGTGTGACAGGATAGCATATTGTTCAGACTAAGTAGGAACTGCTTTGAGAATCTGGGAGCATTTAAGTTGGGTGCATAAATATTTAGAACTGAAATGTCTTCTTGTTGTATTTTTTCCTTTGACCATCTTTGTCTTTTTTGACATTAGTTGTTTTAAATCCACATGTATCTGAAAATAAGATTGCAACCCCTCTTTTCTTCTGGATTCCATTTGCCTGAAAAAATTGGCTTCCAATCATTAACCCTGAGTTTTAATTTGTCTTTTGAGGCTAGGTGTGTTTCCTGTAGACAGCAAATGGATGGTTTGTGTTTTTTAATCCAATTGGCCAGTCTATGCCTCTTCAGTGGGGAATTCAAGTCCTTAACATTTATTTAGATAATTGATGAGTGAGATAGTGTTCTATTCATGTTATTTTATGAAAGTCCATTGCTTAGTTTTCTCTTTTGCATCATTGTGGAAGCTAGGTTCTGTCCTTTAATTTCTGAGTACCTTGCTGGTTGTCCATTGTGATGCTCAGTGTGTTGAACAAGTTGAAGTATTTCCTGTACAGATGCTCTTATTGTGGCAAATTTCCTCAATGTTTGCATATCAATAAATATTTAATTTGTCCATCAATTTGAATGCTTAGCTCAGCAGGATATAAAATTCTGGGCTGGAAATTGTTCTATTTACGTAGATTAAAGGTAGATGACCATTGTCTTCTGCCTTGGAAAGTTTCATTAGAGAACTCTGTGGTCACTCTGATAGATTTGCCTCTGTAGGTCAATTGGCACTTACTCCTGGCAGCTTACAAAATCTTTTCTTTTGTCTTAACTTTGAACAGGCTCATCACAATGTGTCTTGGAGAAGCTCTATTTGAATTGACGCAACCTGGGGTCTGATATCCCTCTGAAAGGAGTGTATCAGAATCTTTGGTGATATTTGGGAAATTTTCATTTATAATATTCTCTAGTATGGCTTCCATTCCTCTCGGGCACTTTTCTTCCCCTCCTAGAATACCTATAACTCATATGTTTGAACACTTCATAAAGTCCCATAATTCTGTCAGTGAACGTTCTGCTTTCTCTCTATTTTCTGCCTTTTTAACTATCTGAGTTATCTCAAGAGCTTTGTCCTCTACCTCTGAGATTCTTTCTTCTGCATGGTCTAATCTATTGTTGACACTTTCTGTTGCATCTTTTAGTTCCCTAATTGCTCCAATTCCTTCAGCTCTGCCATATCCTTTCTTTATTCTTCATATTGTTCATCTCTTATTTGGTTCTGTTTTTTTATTTCCTTTGGTTATTTTCCTCTTTCTCAGCAATTTCCTTCATTGTTTTCATCATCTGTATTTTAAATTTCCCTTCTGTTATTTATAACATTTCTTTATAGGTGGAATCCTTTGCAGTAGCTACCTCGTGGTCCCTTGTGGGGGTTGCTCTGGACTGATTTTTCATGTTGCCAGGATTATTCTACTGATTCTTCCTCGTGAGTGTTTTCTTTTATCTGTTTCCTTGCCCTAATTTTCCTTTTACTTCCTCTTGCTCTTTAAGTTACCATGCCTCTGGCCTAAGGTTTTAGTCCCTTTTGGTACAGGACTAAAAGGATGAAAGGATTGAAAAGCAAGAAGAGAAGAAAGATTTTTAAAAAAGAAAAAAGAGAAAGGAGAAGGGGTAAGTAAAGGGGAATATTGACAAAAAGAAGAGAGGCACAGAAAGAGGGAGACAGGAGTAATAAAATGTACAGTAGAGTACTTTAACCCACACCTTAAAAGCCCCCAACCTCTAGGGATGCTGGTTGGGTGGTTCCCTTGAAGTCAGCAGCTCTTTGCCAGACCGAGCAGACACAGTACTCCACCTCCACCAAATAGAGAGGAAAGACAAAAATAGTACAAATCAAACCAAAACAAATAAACAGAAAACCTTACAGGATAAAATTGGGAGAAAAACCAAATAAGAGGGGTAGAAACACTAGCAAAAATGAAGTTCTTCTTATTAAAGAAGGCAGCAATGGGAAATTAAATTTACACTAGAAAAATGAAGAAAGAAAAAAGAGAAGAAAAATCTTAGGAGGGAAAAGTTGAAATAAAAAAAAAATCCAAAAACAAAGCAGTGTATAAATATTGCTGAATGTTGTCTGGGCAGCAGGTGATCTTCTGGGGTATGGGATGCTAATCACAATGCTGATACAGCTGTATCAGGTGGAGATTGGGGGCCTCTCCTCACTACTTTGCCCTCAAACCCTTCAGGGTTGAGAGCCTAAATCTCTCCTCAGTGTGCTTAAAAGATACTTTAAACCATTAATTTTGGCTAAGCAGAATGTTTCTCAGGAAGCACTTACTGCTGGGATCTCTCCTGAAGAGGCTGCCTGCTTATTCCATGTGCCAAAACTGGTCTCACTCTATGCCCCTGAGGGCCGAGGCTGCAAAGAGCCCTCCCATTGCCAAACACTGAATGTTGTGCTCTTCCCCAGCATCTCATTCCTGGTCTTTGGCACTGCTCACAGGCAATAGATCACTTACCCAAGGTCTCCCAGCCTGGGCCTCACTCTGTGACCCTGAGGGCAGAGCCTGCAGGGGCAGTTCTCCCACAATGGCTGCAAACAATGTTAGCTCCCTCCATCCCAACAGCTCAGTCCTGTGCCCTGGACAATGCTTAAAGTCACCCACACTCTCGCCAAAGCTCTCCCAAGGCAATTCAACTGTGTACCCAAGTCCAAAGAAACAAAATAACCCACAGGGAAGGCTTTCCTTGTCTGCAATCTCACTGCTGTTGTAGTTATAGCTGCAGCAGCCCATTTGCAAACACTTGCCACTTCTCCACTGCTTTTGTCCTCCCCCTGGGGCCCAGAAGTCTCTCGCCGTCTTCCTCCATCCCCAAAGGGATGTTTCTAGGCAGAGCTTACAAGCCAGAAATGCCTGGAGTCTTCTCTTCTCAATTTCACTGCTCCTGGTTGCAAAGAAACTGTTACTTGGCTGCCATCTTGCTCTGTCCCCTTAATGGCGACATTTTTGAGATCATATCCTGGTAGACTAATCTCTCACAGCACACAAAACTGACATATAGCGTAAGTTCCTATTTTATAACTGTTTTTTCCTTGATTTAAAATTACAGGATTTTATGGGAAAAATTTAAGCAAATTCTGACTACAGTTTCAGATATTTTAAAAAAAAAATCATAATTAAAGTCTCTGTTGTTTAAAATTTCTTAAATTTTTTATACCTTTTTAATTTTTTAAATAGTACAGTCAACATTTTCGAGAATTTTTGTCTTCTTTTTAGTTAGTGATTTCAAAGTTATCATCAAAATTAGATTCTGCAGAATGACATCTTCCACCTTTTCTGTTATTATAGTTAATTTGTTGATTTTATTAGTTTTTCCAGTTTCACATCCAAATCAATTTTTCCTTTCTATAAAGGTTCTTTAATACATGTTTATTGTGTTTTGCTTACTTCTGAATTTGTAATCATTTATAAGTTTGCCTTATCCCAGGAACATTATCCTGGTGGCTGAATACTGTTAAGATACAAAACTGTCCCATAGAGAATTTGGCAATGATAGAAATAACCTTGACTTGCATTATCCTGCCTGGTACCCACACATGGCTGTTAAACACTTGACACGAGGCTAGCACAATTAAGGCTATAAATTTTTAACTTTTTTCATGTTAATCACCTTAAATTTAGATAGGCAAATGTTCCCAGTGACTGCTGGAATGAACAGTCTGGCAAATTCGAGGACTTGTTTTTTGTTTGTCTGGCTTTTTTTTCCCCCCCATGGGACTAAATAAGGTTTATGATTTAAGAGTAAAAATTTAAGATTTATCCAATGGTTCTTGTAGATCTTTGAATAAATGATCAAACTCATTTATTCTCAAGAATAAGATATTATCAATACATTAGATACACAAAGAAAAGGAAACATGACAGTATTATTCTTCAAAATTATTTTCACGCATAATATAGAACAATTACTTGAATTTTTCTATTCAAATAGCATTTGTTAAGAAAATATAGCTGTACTAGGGGTTTTGACATTGAAGAAAACAGGCAGAAGAAAAATAAAAATATCTTACTTTGTATTCTGCGTGGCATTTTTTACATTTTACATCAACGAAGGAGAAAGCTATGGCCTAGAATTGATGGCATTCTTATTTGTGAGGAGAAAACATTTGTCAGCATGAGAGAAACCTTACGATGGAGAAAGGGCTATGGAAAGGATGAAGTAAAGGTTTAGTTGGTAAAAGACAATAGGATTTGGCAACTGTTTGAAGGCTGCTAAGGTAAAGGGTCAAAGGTCACTGTGAAGCTGAGCCCTGGTTAACAGTGTGTGGTGATTTTATAACCTACAGAGGGAAGTGAAGAGGACAGCTGGCTGGGGTAGAAGAGTAGTTTTCAACATGTTGATTAAAAGGTGCTAATTATTACATCCAGAGGATGTCACAAAATACCCCAAAGCCAGACTGAAGGGCAGAGAAGAGCTAATTCCTTACTAGCCATGTGAATAAAAGATTCAGGAGGCAGCTGGCCAGCTTGCTCATTCCCTATCACATGCCCTTTGTGCCCTCAGCTCCCCCATATGGCTACTATAACAAATTTCATTAGAATTTTGTATAGAAAAGATGGGGGCCATGGAAGAGAACACTCACTTGAGAAAAGGATACTTATGAGAACAGAATCCCAAGGAACATCTAGGCCAAGTCTGAAAGTAAATGGCTGAAGAAGTTCATCAACTGTGTGGTTCAGCGTCACAAAAGCTGAGCAGGGAAAAAGTTGTGCAGAAAGAGGTGGCAGTGGCTTGTCCCAGAGCAACAGAAGGCTGCCGATGGCACTGAGTCTCCCTGTGACCTGGAGAGTGTGCTGATATAAAAGCATAAAGCAGAAAGGTGGTTTCCAGAAGCTGGGGCAGAGGGAAACAAAAGCAAAGTTGCTGCGCAATGGGTATTAAGTTTCAGTTATGCAAGTTGAAAAAGCCCTTAACAAAACTGTGTCGTGCATTTAATTTCTTGACAGGGTAGTTGTAACTTCAGTATTTTTACCACAGTTAAAAGAAAGGAAGGAAGAAAGGGAGGGAAGGAAGGAGTGTGCCCTTGCTACTTCTCTGGAGTCTGCAATATAAGCAGAAATTGGGACAAGGGTCTTTGGAACTGGCTGGGTTTTTTTTTTTTTTTCCTTCTCCTGATGCACCTCTATCTGGTTTACTCTTGATTTGGGCGAAAGCCACTCTGCACTAAAATGCTTGGGTCTAAGATTAAGTAGATATGACCATGAAACAAATAACTCTGCAGAGCAGTCATTTAACATCTAAAAAGGTATAAAAATGTCTGAAAATGCAATTTGGTAAAACAAAACTGAACGAGGAGTGCAGGGCTGCACTCCCCAGCAGAGCTCTTTGTAGAGAGAACGCAGGTGTCTGTGCTGCCTCACACCCAAGTCACAGCCACGGGAACCGAGTACCTGCCATGTGACTGGTATGGCTGAGAAATTGTGTTTTTAACCTTATTTAATTTTAATTAATTTAAATTTAGCCACACATGTCTGATTGTTATCATACTGGTCAACATAAGTCTAGAGACTCCAGAAAAGTTATGAAGAAAGAACTTGATCCTTGAACATATTGGATTTGAAAGAAAAGCTGAAGGAAGGACTTCACAGTTTGGCCAGAGTTCCAGGTTATGGTTTTAAAATGAATATTTTGGATACAGTGCTGTTGTGTTTCTTTTATATTTGATCTCATTGCCTTTGAAAGTATACAGAGATATAAAGTAGATAGAGACAACTTTTCAGAGTAAAATGAGCTTAGAGTAGGATTTATGAACTGCTTTAATCATTTAATTTTTTTAATTTTTTTTTAGTTAAATATTTTTTATTTTTTATTTTTTTTTTAATTTTAAATTTATTTATTTATATTGTTAAATCATAGCTGTGTACATTAGTGCAATCAAGGGGTACAATGTGCGGGATTCATATACAATCTGAAATATTCTCATCAAACTGTTCAACGTAGCCTTCATGGCATTTTCTTAGCTACTGTATGTAGACATTTTTATGCTGCATTTACTAAGTTTCACCTGTACCCATTCTAAGATGCACCGTAGATGTGGCCCCACCTATTACCCTCCCTCCACCCAAACTTCCCCCCTCCCTTCCCCTTCCTTGGCCCTTTCCCCATAAAAGCTATAATTTAGCTTCATAGTAGAGCTAAGTATATTGGATACTTTTTCTTCCATTCCTGAGATACTTTGCTAAGAAGAATATGTTCCAGCTCCATCCATGTAAACATGAAAATCATTTTAAAAGTTATTTTCACCTTCATATAAATGTGCAAAACAGGCAGCAGAGTAGTAAGAGTCCTCACCTGAAAAGATGTTCCTTATTCAGAAACAGGAACTGGGCTGAGCAATTAAAAAAATAATGACACTTAAAAAATATAATTGAAGAAGGATACATTTAAGGTAAAACTTTAAAAAATGTTACTTTTCCCTCATGTTCAGTACATGTATCAACAGATCTCTCAGGTCAGAATATATCCTCTCCTGAGCTATTCTCATGGCTTCCCAACTGCTTTTTTCCCCCCTTAGGCCCAGGGGCTGTATCACTCCCAGAATTGTATTACTAAAAACACGAATCTGATCCACATCTCTGCTTAAAAATTCAGTAAATAAGAATATAATAAAATGTTTCATGCTTGTTTTTTGATGTCTTTCATTTTTGGAATTAAGAGGGTAAGTGGACATTTTTTCAGCTGATAAAAAAAAAATTGGTAGAAACACTTTTGTTAGCGTATTGGCAGGAAATAAGAAGTTTAAAAATATTTATAACCCAAAATCCAGTGAATTACCTCTCAGAATCTTCCTAAAAAACTATCTTAAATACTGTCTTAAAAAACTATCTTGAGACTGTGTCTCAAATCTCTTTATATGAAGGTGTTTGTCATGGCGTTATTTGTAATTGTGAAAATTGTCCATAACTTAAATGGTCAACAGTAGGAAAATGACTAGGTAAATGAAAATTGCTGAAATCCTGTCTTCCCACACCACGCTGTGCGGCATCTGCCAGGGTGTGTGTCTTGTGCTAGTCCACGGCCTGCGTTTCTGCCAGTCTGATCTTCATCTGTGCCCCCCTGTGCCTCGCACATTGTAAACGCCCAATGAATGTTTGCTAAATAAATGAACAAATCGATGTTGACACAGGTGAAATTGAGTTTAAGTTGCTCCTTGTAAATTGGTAAAACTAAGAGGTGTTATATTCATTTAAGTGCAGTTAGCTTCAGTTTCCATCTATAATGAAAAGGTATTTCAAATTTAAACCTCTTCTGTTCCAGCAAATACTTTTGTAGGTAAAATAACAAACATTTAAAGGTAAATTCAGTAGTGAAATGTAACAAACTATGATTTTTATGAAAAAATCATTTTAGTAATAAATCATTCTGTATCTCCAAAGTACCCTAGTACATTTATTTTTTAATTCTGTTCCTTGGATTGAAAGTCTGGTACATTTTAATGTAAAAGATTTTACGGGTTTTTTCTCCCCTATGTATTCTCTAAATTTTATGTATATTTTATTATTATAAAATTTCAACTTATTTGCCAATTTTTCTTTTTCAATCTATGATTTTTTCTTCATAATGAGTTCCTCCAGCTGCTTTGCTTATTTGAAATAATCAGTTGTCTAGAAAATTGCTTTTTTACATACTAGCTCATTAAGGCATATACAAAATGTTTGCAATGTGATTTTCTATAACTTATAGAAGCCACCAAAGGGAAAAAATTAGTTATTTCCTTTTATTTTTCTAGACGAATCTTGATTGTGATTGATGTGGACAAGGAATACCAGTGTTAGAATTCTGAATTAACCTTTTTCACGTGCAGTCCTCTGGTGTGCTCGACTGGTACACTGAGGCCTGTTTGTCATCACCTGATAAACACAACCTAGAGGCCTCGTTATTTCTGAAACCTTACCAGTTTAAAGTTATCATTATTTAATATAGTTATTTCATTAGAGCTCTGAAAATTGATGCAGATTGTGTGCTAAGCTCATGAGGGCAGGGTGGATGTATGCTTTTTTCACCTTGCGTCCTCAGAGTCTATCATAGGATCTGATAAGACTCAAGAAATCGTTGAATGTGTGAGTCACTACTTTTGCCAATTTGTTTTGTAACTGTACAGAATTTTGTAAAGTAAAATAGTTAAGTGATTTTACTAACTACTTTGTGTTGTGGGCTTTTTGATAGGAGTAAGAAAGACTGAGGTTACCTCCTAATAAAGGGGTGTCTGGGAGAGAGCGGGGAGAAAGAGAGTTTTCCCCTTTGAAGCAGGGGTCTGTTGATACACCTTCCTGGAGCAGTCTTTATTGTTTCTTCTTTGCCTCTACTTCTGAGCAATATTTAGTTTCTCTGGTCTCTGTCAGATTGTCTTACTTTCCTGTAACTCTAGTAATAGTCCTGAAAGAATCTTCTCTGTCAAGCTACTTAACCTCAGGTCTATTTGGGCAGAATTTGTACATGGGCTGCAGATTAGCTTCTATTCTGACAAGTTGGCATCTTGGTCTACTTAGCTGTGGCCAGGAGACAGAATCATAAACATAGGTTTTACTATCATTAAATAAGGGACCACCTAGGGCTACTTTCTCAGCTTAGAAATTTCCTCAGAAGGGTTTGCTGGCACCTAAAGCTTACATTTTCTTTTCCAATAAACACGTGTTCCCATGTTCTTTGGTTTTCTCACTTAGTCTTTATAACCTTTATAAACCATGACATTGTCCATAATTTTATGTTATGGCTTTAGAGTGCTCCATATTCCAGAAATTTAGAATGTTACTTTTATCGTGAAAAATTAAGTTTCCATTTCTCTCATCTTTTCTCTTGGCTAAGAAGGAGTTCAATGCATGCCCCTAAATATGTCCATGGAGAAGGAAGGAAGCTGTTTCCTGGCTGGAATTTGTGTGCCTTATGTCACACACAAATGAGGACACTAAAATATTTTCAATTTAAAAATATTTTAGCCACAATTTTAAAAACTTAAAAATTGCAGCGATCTACCAGTAGTTAGTACTAACAGAATAACAAGTAGAACCATAAGAATTAGTGTATTCTTCATGTCTTAAACTAACCTCTAGTTCTCCTACTTCTAAATTTTTATTAATGTTTCAAAACTTTGTCTTAGATATGTTTATTACTATTTAGTTTAGAAAGCCCACAGGCCAATGAATTGGTTTGGAGAATTGTGTGTAATCCTGTTTGAATGTAACCTTTCCTTTAGCTTTCAAATCGAAAGGGATTTGAAATATACTCTAATATACTGTTAGAGACAATTTCATTGGAGGTCAGCAGTTTTCAGTCATATCAACTATAGGCTAAAGATCTATTTATGGTGGTGCAGAATATGACAAGGGAAATAACATTTTAAGGAAACAGTGGGGCACCTCGCCCTATGTTACATGTTTGGTGCATTATCTCATCTATCCTATGGAATTACGCATTTTCTTTGATCTGAGACCCAACGTTTATTCTGATTTCACATAATCCTATTTATTTATTCTGTTTATTTAGTACCTTAATGATAAATGTATACCAATTTAACTTTTCTTAGAAACTCATTATTAACGTGTAAAATTTTCTTTTAAAAATAGGATACGAGAATCAGAGTAGCTCAACCCTTGACAAGAGGACCAAGTGCCTTTATTCCAGAGAAGGAGGTAAGTTCATCTGTCTTTAAAAGTACAAAGTGTGATTTTTTGAAAAATTGTTTCCTTGTATCCAAGAATAGCTCCATTTTTAATGTGGAAGTAAAGATATATTTCACTCTTGAGTTTTTTATTGATATGTTGGAAAACTATTATCTCTGTCATATCAATAAGATATAAGAAATATCTCTAGAAGAAATTATGGAGAAAATTTTTCAGCTTCACTTAGAAGTTTGAGTGACTAGTAATTTAGCAGCTATATTTGATTTCTTATATAACTTTTATGAACAAAATGGCTAAAAGTAATAAAATATAATATAAACCCCCAATTTATAAGTTTTTAAAAGGCCACTGTTTCATGGTGGTTATACATAGGTGGTCTAAATATTAAAGAAAAATATTTTGAAATGAAAAAGTAAGTGTCCCAACTAAACTTATTAGATAAAACATGATATAGCCATAATCACTTTTCTTTCTTTCTTTCTTTCTTTTTTTTTTTTTTTAATTAAATCATAGCTGTGTACATTAATGTGATCATGGGGCACCATACACTGGCTTTATACACCGTTTGACACATTTTCATCACACTGGTTAACATAGCCTTCCTGGCATTTTCTTAGCTATTGTGTTAAGACATTTATATTCTACATTTACTAAGTTTCACAAGTACCCTTGTAAGATGCACCACAGGTGTAATCCCACCA
>CAUYPK010046118.1:0-29393 GCA_963574355.1 Loris lydekkerianus
TGCGTGAGATACGAGTCGGCCCCAGAGCTCTGGTCCCCCCTCAATAAAGCCTCGTGCGCTTTGCATCAAGTCGCCTCTCGTGAGTCTCTGGTCGTCACGCTATCACGGAGTCTGAGTGGGGGTCCCTCCGGGGGTCCTACATAAGCAGATAATGATAGGTGAATACAAGTCATGTTTGAGTATCTCTCGTAATTGCAGAAGCTAGACGTGACTCGAGTACTACAATTTTAATACAGTTTTTTCCTTCCTTATAATGTGTATACATTATTAGTAGTATTTTTTGCACCACTCTCTATATCAAAGTTCGGGGAGACAAGTGTCTAGCCCAATGTCATATAACCAGGACTTGGGGGCTCCAGGCTTTGGAATCATGTCTGCCAGGTTCCAAAACCCACAGTTGCTGCACAGAGACCTCACAACCGGAAAGGTAAAAGATTTCACTCCTGAGGCATTAGACTCCCCAAACAGCTCAGATCTCAGAGATACCAAGAACAGCTCGCTGAACTTGCAACTTAAGACACACTCCAAAAATCCCTGCTCATAGCTTGAGACACAGATCCTCAAACAGAACAGAGACCAACCACACTGTGACAAACACCCCCACACACAACAGACCAATGATCTCACTCTGGGGAAAAATATTAACACTGTTTAGATACCTCACACCCTAGAGACAGAGCCCCAAGACAGAAATACAGAAGTTCAAATAACACAGAAACATCACATAACCTTATGATAAAATCCTCAGACAAATCAGAGAACCTACGTCCTGGACAGAGACTCCCAAACAGCTCAGATACTTTACAGTTTACACCTTAAGACAAGGTCGTTCCGGGCACCCCAAAAGCTCAGAAATCATAACTTGGGACCTAGAACCACAAGCGGTTCAGAGACTTCATACTCTGCGACGCAGATGCCTACACAGAGATCTCACATCCAGGGATACAAATGATGAAAAAGCTCAGAAAATTCACACCCAGAGACCTCATAGCATGGCACACAAAATTCACTCAGATAAAATATCCCACTCAGACACAATCTGGGCCCCAGACGGCCCTGATCAGGTGATTAAATGCGCCCAAACAGTATCTGAGATGCCATACCTAGCGACACAACTACCAAACACGCTCAGAGACAGCTACCTGGAGGAACAATGGTGCAGCACTAAAAGTGCCTGACTAGGCTTGTGACTGAGTTACAGGTAAAGAAGACTTAAACGGGCTCACGTCAGGAAAGCACCTGTCATCCCGCGGATTCAGCGTCTAACTCTGGCTACAAGCAAGGGACTAGGGCGAACCCTGCCCCGGTAGCATCTTCAGCCCCTTTGGGACAGCGAGTTGGGTCAGTCGGTGAGTAGTCCGAAAAACTCTATAGTCTACAAAGCCATGCCCCCATCCGTCCCCATCCCGCGTTGGAACTTCAAGTCTGCAAGCGTAGGGCCTGCCCCAAGCGGACGGCCAATGGGAACCAGGAACGTGAGGAGGGAGGCAGGGACTGTGGCCTCCATCTGGGCTGTTTCACACCCACGAAAAGGCTTGGTCTGGCACTTCTGCGGTAGCCAATCACAGCCAAGAACCCCGCCCTTCACATCCCCGAGCCAGTCGCTTGGTCTTTGGCGGTCCCCGGCTTGATTCCCTCTGCAGAAAGGAAGGGGTGAAGTGATGGCCGTAGCAGGTTCAAATGGGCCAGGTCTGGAGAACGGAGATGGCGGGTAAGGATGGAGTGAACGGAGCCATTAGTGCCTACGTTGGGAACTGTGATTGGTGCTCCACGTGGGTTTCAGGAGCCTCCCTGTGGTACCTCCCACAGTAGACTGTCTTACCTCTGGGCCCCTCGGTGGTATGTCCCAGGATAGAACCGTTCCATTGCACACGCCCCCTGACGGTGCAAAAAAGGAACAGCTGGTTGATGCTGCTAGCCACAGACTGGTCCCCAAAGCGTTAGAAAACAAAGACAGGACGAAAACTGACTGCGTGCTTACTGCAGTATTAAGCACGGGAAAAGGTCTTCCTAAGCTGACATTTACTTCTCTGCAGCACCCACCTTTAAACAATAGCGAGCGCTCTCTAGCGCTTACCACATGCTAGGCGTGGTACTCCCTTGTACCTCCCTGGGTAATGCAGAATAGGTCTAATAGAAGGCCTGGGAACCCAGCCACAGTCGCCCAAGGGGCAGGAGGAATGGAGTACCTGACTAGGGTCAGAAGACCTGATGTGGACTACAAGGCCTGATGTGGACTAGGTCTCTGTCCCTGACTGTCAGTAATGGAGGACGGGGACAGCAGGACCTCTGGATTCTGTTAGGGAAAGAGTCATCTCCCAGTGTCCCCAAAGACACTGAGTAGTCAAATAAATTTTGTCGCTCCTGAACATGTTCCCAAGCAGAATTCTAAACCTGTCTAGCTATGTCTCTCACCACAACTTTGCATTTGTTTATTCATTCACTCATTCTGTCCAAACTATGTGACAGAACGTTGTTATAGCTGTTAGGAAAACAGCAATGTGGAAAGAAACAAAATACCCTGCCCTCGAGGAGCTTACATTTTGTTGGGATCATACAGCACAAAAATGTAAGTACAAAATTTGTTAGGCAGTGGCTAATTCCTGTAATGAAAATTAAGTCAGGATAATGAAATAGAGAGAGGAGGAGCATTCCCAGAAAGAATGATCAAGGAAGGTCTTTCTGAGAATGTGGCATTTGAGCAGATACCCATGTCTAGGAGAAAAGTGTTGTTGAAATCACAAGGGGGCTTCAGTCTAGGTTAGTTGCTCCTCACACAGAGATCCAATTAAGAGACAATGAGGTCTGCCAAGGATTGCTAAGGAAGAAAGGAATTTTTAATATGACAGATGTTATCAGGAGAATGGGAGAAGCTGCCTCAAATCCATCTCTCCAACTGAGAGATATCATGGGCTTTTAAAGGAGGGGCCACAATGCTCTGATTTCTCTTCAGTTGCCACCTCTCCCCACCAAGGCAGTAAAGTCTATCAAAAGAAGTACCCATCCCTGTCTGGGATCCCTCCCAAGAAATATTGGCCCAGTGTTTTCCAGATGGAATCTCCATGCTAAAATTCCCCTAGTCATATATGAAAACAATTTTAGGTAGCTGATCCAGCGAAGAGATAGGTTAGCGAAAGAGACTATAGATTGAGAGATCTTAACTAAAGAGTTGTTTTACCAGGAAAATGAAAATCTGCAAAGTACAAGCTAGGCACACAGTGTATATGTTTTCCGATATCTCAGGGAGTCGGGCCTGTGCCTCAATTACCTTTTGACCATTGACCACAGCATACCCACCACCCAGCTTTGTATTGTCCCTGTTCTTTAATGCTGCTTTCATCCATAAAGATCTCCTTATCTAGGTCTGATGGGGGCTTATCAGTCAAATCCTGGAGACTAGAATACAATTGGTCAATTATCTGAATGTATTCCTAGAATGGGGAAAGGAGAGTCTATAGGCAGCGAGGTGGCTGGATTTAAGGTGGACACCAGCTTCAGAGTTACATTAGGATTGTCTCACAAAATAGCCTGATATTTACCCATCTGGTCACTTGCCAGAAACCAAAAGCCCCCCTTTTGTTCTAGTGGAGGTAATACATAATACATAGTGTGAACAGTCACCATTTGCCCCAAGGTAAACTTTTCAATTTCCTATAAACTATCCTAAGTAGCAGCTATGGTTCTCAGACAACTGGGCCAGCCTTTCGTTATCACATCCAATTGCTCAGAGAAATATGGTACCGGTTGCTTACGATCCCGCAAAGTTTGTGTCAATAATCTGAGTCCAGTTCTTTGACTTTTGTGAATGAGCAAATCAAGAGGCTTATGTAAGCCTAGGGGGCCCAAGGCAGGGACAATCTTTTTTTTTTTTTTTTTTTTTGAGACAGAGTCTCACTATGTTGCCCTCAGTAGAGTGCTGTGACATCACAGCTCACAGCAACCTCCAACTCTTGGGCTTAAGTGATTCTATTCTCCTCAGCCTCCCAAGTAGCTGGGACTCCAGGTGCCACAACACCCGGCTATTTTTTTTATTGCGGTTGTTTAGTTGGCCCCAGGCCGGGTTCAAACCCGCCACCCTAGGTGTATGTGTCTGGTGCTGTAACCGCTGTGCTACAGGTGCCGAGCCTGCGACAGTCATTTTTAATAATCAAGAAAGCCTTGTGGCATTTTTGGTCCAAGTAAGCAGTTCTTTTTCTTCCCCTTTTTAGGCTCTATAGAGGGGTTTTGCTGTTAGCCTGAAGTTAGGAATCTAAATCCAGCAAATCCTGGCCATACCCAAGAATCCTTGCAACTGCTTATAGGTGGTATGGACTGCTGTTTGATTTACAGCCTCTCTCCATTCTGGAAGGAGGTTCTAAGTTTCAAGAGACAATTGAAACCCCAAGTATTTTGACAGTGGGAAGTGAGATCGGAGCTTTTTCTGAAATGATTTATATCCTTTGTCAGCTAGTAAATTTAATACAATGACAGCCTGTTGCCTTGATTCAGGTTCAGTCTCACTGGCTAGCAGAGTATTGTCTACGTACTGTAAAATCATTTCGTTGCCTAAAACTATTTCCCTCAAGTCTCTGGCCAGAATTTTCCAATGATTGTTTAGGAGCTTTTATTTTAACCCCCTGAAAAAGTACCAGTCCAGCAGTGTTGGCCTTTGGCTTTAGACTTTAAGTCTTCCCATTCAAAAGCAAATTCTACTTAGGATTCAGGAGCAAGAGGAATGCCAAAGAAAACAACCTTCGCATATATTACTGAAAATCAGGCAAAATTTCCAGATAAGGTGGTAAGGAGAATATAAGTTTAGGTATTATAGGAAGAATATCTACCACTATTTAGTTTATTGCCTTTAGATCTTGAATAAACTAGTATTTGTGGGTTCCGGATGTTTTTTCCGTTTGGCCTCTATGGTGGGAATAAACTAATGAGGCATATCCAACCTCCTTTCCCCTCGTGGCCTGGAATTCAGTTTTGAGGTTTTGTCCTTGGGGTCCCCTAGGGAGTGGAAGAGCTGCCTAGGATTTTATTTCAGTTTACATTTACATCCTTTTGGCCAAGATTTTCCAGAGGCAACATCAATGGCCAAACTTTAGTTTTGCCCCATCATTGCTGGGGTGGTGTGGCTATTACCTGCCTCTATTCCATCCTGTCCTTAGGTGAGACCCTATGGCCAAAGGGCTTAAAGTCAAAAGACTTATAGCCAATTAACTGTTCTAGGGAAGATGAGAATGGAGGTGGACAGGCATTTATCAAACTTTAAAACCTTTTAAGCAACATATGAGAAAAAGAAACTAAATGCCAAAAGCAAGGTTATAAGATTAACTTATCTATAACATCAAGCCATGTAGGAATTTCTTATACAAAACATAAACATTTGTTAAAAACCAGTCGAACTAAGGATTTAGAGACTGTTGCATCAGAGTGAACAAACAATATTATAAAACAAAAAAGTTATAAGTCCTGTCTAGTTCCTATAATGACAGGAAAATAAAAGCTTACAGGTAACTACACACTCAAATTGCCTAGATTTAGTAGACATTTGTCAAAGGTGTTAAAAGGCTCAAAACATTTGATCAAAACAGAATCATAGGTTATTGTAAAATAACAGCAATTCACTTAACCAAGAGTGATAATCAGAAGACTTTCGAGGCAGTACGGAAAAAAACTTAATTTTTCATTCACTTAATATTTTCTTTTTCTTTTCTTCCTTTTTTGCTTTTTTAGACAGAGTCTCACTCTGTCACCCTGGGTAGTGTGTGCCATGGTGTCATCATAGCTCACAGCAACCTCAGTCTCAAATAATCTTCTTCCCTCAGCCTCCCAAGTACCTGGGACTACAGGTGCCCGTTGCGACACCTTGCTAATTTTTCTTTTTCTTCCATTTCATTTCATTTCATTTCATTTCATTTCATTTCATTTCATTTCATTTCATTTCATTTCATTTCATTTCATTTCATTTCAGTGGAGACAGGGTCTCACTCCTGCTCAGTCTGGTCTCTAAGCTAAGGGAAGCTTTTGTTCTCTCCCTGCTCCACAGGCACCAAACCATGCCTGGAAGAGCCCTGTTGAAACTGCTTTTCGGCCTAGGTTCACTTGCTCTTCACACAAAGATGTAACTATTAAGACAAGGAGGACTGCGAAGGATTGCCAAGGAAGAGTGAATTTTTAATAGACATATAACAGGGGAAGCTGTATTTCCAACTAAGGGACATTATGGGCTTTTCAAGGAGGGGCCACATGCCTTGGCACAGGTTGTGGAGTATCTCACAAGGGGCTGCATTCATTGGGGACAGGTTGCAGGGGATGGCGAATCTTGGTGTCAAGGAGTCTGTTCAGGGACCTTCAGAATCTCCACTCCTTTGTCTTGTAGAAAAGCCACCATTTCTGATGGTCAGGTAGTTAGTTAAGGGAGAGGATTACCTAGGGGGTCATTGAAATTTGTTCAATAGGGAGCTGGTTATAAAAGCATTCTAGGTAGAAGTAAGAGCCAGTGCAGAAGGGCTGAGATAGAACTCTGCCCAGCATGTGTGAGGTACAGTTTGGAGGCCAGTGTGGCTGGCACAGCGCCATCAAGGGAGAAGGAAGTAAGAGGTGAGGTCAGAGAGGTGATGAGAGCCACATTATGCAGAGCCTTCTGGGCCATGGCGAGGACTTTGACTTACTCTGAGTGAGCCGTAGGAGGGCTTTTTAGCAGAGAAGCCCCTATGCTGCTTTCAGAGGCCAGAAGCCCAGGTCACTCAACATATAGGGAGGAGCTCTAAGTTTTCCCCTCAGGAAAGATCCCTTCCGAGCCCCTCTGCAGCTGAAATGCCTTCTCTGGACAATCACTTGGACACAGAGGGGATTCCCCTCAACCGCTCCACACCCAAATCCTTGTCAGAGAACAATACCCTTAGGAAAGCCTGATGGAGGGCCATCATGGCATGAATGAGGTCACACCAAGTTCCATGTGTGGGAGAGACAAAGTAACAAACACAGAGAGAAAAGAAAGAAAGAAAGAGAGAGAGAGAGAGAGAGAGAGAGAGAGAGAGAGAGAGAGAGAGAGAAGGAGGGAGGGAGGAAGGGAGGGAGGGAGAGAAAGAAGGAAGGAAAGAAGATCACTAGAGAGACAGAGATGGGGTCAGGGAGAGTCTTTCTGGCAGCCCACAATTGCTGTTGAATTAGGAGCCACAGCTCTGGACCCCATCCATGGTACTGGGTGCTGTGCCTGACTCTACATGGGAAAGGAAGACCCTCCCTAGGGTCTTTTTCTCAGGAGTGACTCAGCTGCCCTTGGCCTGGGCCTCAGTCATAATGGAAGACCATTGCCTTGAAACATGTGGGACCCTCTGCACATCAATACGTGGACATTTTCCAGTTATGGGGAGGCTCATGCTGTATACAAAGTCCTTCACAGCCCCTCAAGCCCTTGACAGCTCTCCTGTGGCTCTGAGTGATGAAAAATTCTTTAAAGGGGGAAGTGGAGACAGAGATCTCCACTACAGAGTAGATGTAGGGAGATGAAGGGAGATGAGTCCTTATGCAAATTGACGAGTCTGAGGTATTTACCCACCTGTGTGGAGGCTTTTATCTCTACCTCCACTGGTAATGTTTGGATCACATTCTGTATCAAGTACCACACAGAGTGTGTGGCAGAGAGACAGATATCCTGATAATGAGTCAGTTACAGGGTCCTTAAGGCCCTGGGTGAAACTTTCCCTTTCCCCACCTTTTTGTGGTCATCCCCCACCTGGCCTCACCTGTGCCTGGGTCTTCCCCTGATTCCTCCAGTGTGTCCAGCTGTACATCCCGTTCCTCCCTTCCACATGAGCTGAGGATTGTGGGCACATGACCCATCCTCACTTGGCTTTAGCTTCCTCATCTGCAAATGGTGGCCTCTTCATTGGGTATTTGGCAGATTAATTGAGTTAATATGTGTACATGCGTTTGTCACGGGGCTTGGACCCGAACTAGGATGAGGTTGATGTCAGCAGATGTTTGTTAGTCTTTTTAGTCTTTTTACCATAGGCTCCTACATGCTGCATATGACTGAGGACTTGCCCTCCCTGAGAATGGGGATCCTATGTTTTTATCTCTGTGGTACCAGAGCGTGTGTGATGTCGCAGGTGCTGTGAGAGAACGGTCTATCCTATCTTCCTCACCAAAACATCCTGGAATGCAGGTACAGGAAAACCTCAAAGACCTAACTCTCTAGACAAAGACACCCCCCCCCCACCTCCAATAGTTCAGAGACCCCATGCCCTGGGACAGAGACCCACAAACAATTCAGAAACCTCTCAGCCTAGACACCAACCACCAAACACCTCAAGGATGCCACAGCTGAGGACACAGACCTCCCCAAAATCAGCTCAGAGAATTCTTATCTCTAGGTAACAGCTACCCAACAGCTCAAAGACCTCTCAGGTAAACCCAAAAAGAACTTACAGCCTACACCCTGGGACACTGACCCACAAAGATTCAGCTCAAGGTTGCTGTGTGCACAGTGACACTGAATCTCTGTGTCATCTAATCCTGCTGGTGAGAGGCCTCGGTTCCTGCAGTCTACAGTGAGCATCACATTGCCATGAGGAAGGTGGGTTCACACTGGCAATGGGGAGGACTCTCTGAGACCGAGACGTTCTGAGAGTGAGCTCTCGTATATAGGTCCCAGGAATAGACAACATCTGACCAACCCTGGTCACCTCTGGTCATGGAGACTTTTGTATCCTGCCCGATGGAAGGTTCAGGGCAAATCCCAGAGCACAATAGGAAACTTGTGGACCCAGTCATCTCTGCCATCTCTTAGCACTCACTGTGGGCTACTGGATCCTGGAGAGAGAGGAGCGGTCCTCTCGTCACACTGCCGATGGCAACGCCCATTAAGGGCCCTCTGAACATCCTGATTTTATCCCCAAACCCTATCTTCTGGTAGCAGCAGCCACACCTCCTCTCTCTCCCCAAATCCTCACCCTTGTGGGCCACTACGCCTCCCCTTCCACCCTAGGGACTCCTGTACCCCTCTACCCTAGCCCTAGTCACAGGTCTCAGTTACACCTTCCCACTCACTCCAATTTGTATCCTCTCACTTAACACCCACCCTCCCTGAGAGTGAAGCTCATTGTGTAAGACAGACTTCCCTCTTGCCTCCATGCAGGACTCTGTCACAACGTTTCAGTTAGGGCAGAGTGGAAAACATCTCCTGGCTCCAGATGAAACTGGAGACCCAGACTGCTCCAGAGTTCAGGGCCATCTCCAAGGGCTGAGGGGTGAGAATCTTGAGGAAGGAGCTTCCCTGAGTGTCCTCTCAGGAGATGGATGACCCTGCAGCACTAGGTCTATGAGGACAGGAGAGAGAGCCGGGGAGGGGCTGGGGCAGTGTGAACATGGGGGTGACGGTACTGCCGCCTGCTCTGTGCCTCAGTGTCCTGGTCAGTGACAGGGATGACAGGGCTTCCTTCCAAGGTCCTAGTGAGGATTAAGTGAGATAATGCATAAGAAGTGCTTAGGGCACCGCAAACCAGATCTACGATTACCTAAAACTTAGCTCCTCACACTCGGAGCGCCAGCTGAATCCTAGGGAGAGATCTCGCAGCCCCCTTTAGCTGAACATCCTGATTTTATCCCCAGACGAGAGGAGAATGAGTAAGAGATCTCGGCAGAATGAGTAAGAGATCTCGAAGCCTCCTTTAGCTCTGTTACTGGACAGCAGGCTGTGTCTGGGAGACTAGATTCAACTTGTCCTCCAGTCTTTAAAGCCCGGCCCGCATCAGGAACTCCCGCCCATCAACTACTGTGCCTGACCGCCTGCGAGGGAGGGCAGGGCCCGGGCTTTGGGGGTCCCTCCCGCTGTGCCCGTGAGCACCAGCGCGGGCAGTGCCGGGTGAACCTCCCCCAGCTTTCCTTGATTCCTCGCCTTCCCCTCCCACAACCAATCGATTGACCCTTTGCAGGCTACCGCGTTATTCGAATCCATAAAATAGACAGGCGTGGCCCAAAATTGGACTAGAGGGGTCTCTGGAGAAGTCAGAGAATGAGTGTCCCCTTGTGGCCGGGTGGAAACCAGGAGGACAGATTATCGGCGTGGCTGTCAACCCGGAGTCATCCGTACTTCTGTCAAAAGGTGGGGCCGATCAGGGCCGGGTGGGCTGGGCTTTATTGTCCCTCCACGCACAGTATTTGTATTCCTACAAAATAGAACCTTTCCTCCCCTGTAATGGTGTGTGCGTTCATTCCCGGTACCCGCAATGGTACGTTCCAGGAGGGGACAGTTGCATCCTTCTCGCCCCTTGTCCCTCCTTGTGGACCCAGTCATCTCTGTGGACCCCACCTCCCGTACACTTCCTAGAGGTGAGATCCAAGAGGGGTTGTTTCATACACTTGTCCTGTGGATTATTCTGATGTTTCTCAAACCTTAGTGTGCATCAGAATCACCCAGAGGGCTTGTTAAAACACCCATTGCTGGGCCCCACGTCTGCATTGCTAACCACTTCCAGCCTCCTTCTGCACGACTAAGTGGACCTATTCTCATCTCCCTCCACCCTATCTTTAGCAAAGGGAGCCCACACCAGCCCTTCTCCCTCTCTCCCTACCCACCTCACCCTCCACACACCCAAATGAAGCCTTATCACTAGACCCTGAAGATCTTAAAGAGAGCAATGGTCTAAGCATCCAGTGCCCTGCCACAGAGCTCCTGCCCCATGAGTGATGTTAGGACGCCAGTAGGCAAGCTCTTCTCCTGTGCTACTGATGGACAGCCTCCTGGAAGTATTCATCAAAATGAAAACTCCTTAGATTTAAGCCCTCAGGATGTCACATCCATGAAGACAGGGACCTTTTTCTGTCCAGTTTCCTCAAGCTCCTCAGTGCCCAGCACATAGCAGGCGCTTACTGGATGATTGTTGAACGACTGAACTGTTTGACTTAACAATCCCATTTAAAAAGAACGTGCAATAAAGAACCACACACATGCACACAGCTGGGTGCACAAGGAGTGTAGTAGCGAATAATTGGGGAAAACCTCTAAATGTCCGTTAATAGTTAATTGTCATCAGATGGCAAATGGAGGATGAGGGATTCATGTTAGACTGAGGAACATCCACAGGCCATGGAGCAGAATGAAGGCACCAGTCTGTACTGTTCAAGGGGATCTTCTTCAGGACATGCTGTTAATATGTGGAGAGAAGAAAGAAATGGGAGAATGCTCATAGTGGGGCCTGGGAGTGTGTGTGTGTGTGTGTGTGTGTGTGTGTGTGTGTGTGTAAATACAGAGAAATGTGTTTGAAAGAAAACAAGGAAATGCCCAGATCTTACCCCAGTGGTAGGCTGGGGAGGGAGAGAATGTGGAGGAAGGGCATGGCCTGTATAGTCTGTGTACTGATGTATTCATGGAGTCTTTTACACCAGGCCTGTATTCACTTAATATTACAGTAACTCTTTATAAAGCAAAGTCATGTGATGAGAGCAATATCTGCACCACAGAGCAGCTTTGTGTGAGGGTATCTGGAGGGTGTCCAGGAACAGAGTTCTAGGTATATATGCCCCAGGGCCAGACAGTTAATGTGCATAGGAGTAACCAGTTCATCTCAAGGTAAGGAAGAGAAGCACAATGGATGTGATGAATATTCCCTCCCACTCAGCCTCTGGATTGGGTAGTGCAGACCCCACACCCCACATCCCATCTCAGGGGGCATCTACAGTGCAGCTACCGCCTCCTGTCCTTGTGCAGAAAGGAGATCCCTGCATGGCCAGGCCTTGTGATTTTCCCAAAGAAGCTGGAATTCTGGTTTTTTGGCATCTCCCATTGTGTTAAGCGATAGAAACAAATTAAATTGACAAATATTATAGTTCGGTCCACTTCTGTATAACCCGCATAGAATAATGTATCTAGGAGTGGGAGTGGGTCTGTAGGCTCCATTCTGAGGCAAGTCTATCTGGATCCTTTTGGAGTCTTTTATCAAGAAAGCAGAGATTCAGGAAGTGCCTTTTGAATGAATGAATGAATGAATTCAGGAACTAACATCCAGACTTGTAGAAGGGTTCCTATTCTCAGTCAGTGGTGTCCCCTGTGATGCCCACCCCTGGCATCTAGGGCCTCTTTCTCCCCTGGCCCTAGAGTCCTGGATCTACACTAGAATCCTCATCATCTGGTCGGCACGATCACCTGCCCCCAACCCCTTTCCTCCACTTGCATCTTCCCAGTACTCTCTGCCCACAGCAGATTTCTCTGATTTCTCTAAAAAGATTTTAGCCCCAGCAGAAGGCCCCCTGCCCAGAATAGAGCCCTCCATACCCTTTCCCCCCATCCTCAGCAGTGGTCAGGAGCCTAGGTTGTGCTGTTTCCCTGAGTGAACATCCCAGCTTCTCCTCTTCACATCAGCTGTGTGACTGGGGAGCATTCCCTTATCCTCTGTACCTCAGTCTTCTCTGCTGTGAAACAGTGTCAATCCTCACAAATTGTAGTGAAGAGTCGGTGAGATGATTCCAGTAAGAGTTTTCACAGAGCCTGGCACAGAATAAAAGTGAGATAAACATTAGCCAGTGTTATTATTGTTCTGTTGTTATTATTATTATTTCCAGAGATGCTTTATTTTAATCATCATTAACTCCTTTAATACTGGTAACATCTCTGGGAGGTGGTTATTATTATTAATTGCCATTTGACAGATGAGTAAACTGAGGCACTGTGCATCAGCTAACTAATTTACTCAGGCTCACCAGAGCCACAGGGGAAATACCAGCAGTATTTAGGTCTGTCTGACCCCAGAGTTCCTGCCCAGAACCCCTTGCTGTGCCTTATTCTACAGCAGTTTCAGTGATAGTGATGGCCACTGAGGTCACAAATATGGCCAAAGCTGAGCAATGGCCCCATCTGCAAATGGGGTCACCCTGAAAGAAATGCAATCCCCAGAACATGCAGAGGGTAGACCAGATAGTTGAAGTACTCTCAGTCTCGGCAAGCCACTCCTTCCTGTGTGTGTCCTGTGGACTTGGTGCTGTGCTCCAGGGACATCTGAGCCACTTGAAGGATCCTGTCCAAAGCTGACTTAAGCAATACTCATCTTTCCCTGCACTTCTGGGCAGACCATGTTGAGGCCTCCTGTTCTAGGGACTTTCTGCCCCTGGGTCCAGCTGATTCCTTATGGTCTCCTTACTTCACTCTCCCCTTTAAGTGGCTGCAACAGCCCACATTCACCCCTGATTCTGTTATTAGAGCTGTGGATAAGGAGACCCAGGTACCACGGGTTAGACCACTTGCCCCAAGGCCCTCCACGGGTTTATGGCAAAGCCTTTACACTGCCTTTGTGTCTGTCATGTTCTTCTCACTCATGACAGGGACCCACTTCCAGCTCTCTGGAATTGCACTAAGCTTTCTCTCTGTTCTTAAATAAACTTTCCTATTGTCACACTAAAGCCTGCGAAAAATTACTTTTGATTTCACTTCAGGATTCACGCTGCTTGCCTGGCTCCTGTTTTGCTTTTGGTTTCTATGTACTTTCACTTGTATTTGAGCCAAGTCTTGGTTGAACTTGCTAGTTCCACCCAGGAATCAAACCAGGTCAGCTGAATTCAGAGAACCAGACTCCTTCCTATACCCCCAACACTTCCCGTTTTAAAGAACTAAAAATTTGGAAGAAACTCTTTTAGGACATGGTACAACAGGTAGTGAAGGCATTGTTACCTGAAAGAAGGGGGAAATGAAGTGGGTACTACAACTGCCCCCAAATTCTTTCCTAGAGAGAGTTTCTAGGCATCACTGCAGGGAAAGGAAACCCAGAAGCCACAGTTGAGAAAACAGAGTTAAGAATTCAGGGAGACCAAGGCAGAATTCATAGAGCAGAGGCTCTAAGAAAAAAGTTATATGGAGAGGAGAGAGCTGCAGAGAGAGCTGTGGAGATCTGCCCAGGGTCCTGTTTAGTTGTCAGCTAAATTCCCATCAGCACAAGCCTAGGAATACTGTGATTCTCTAACCTCACCATAGGAGGAAACTACCCAAGGCTGCAAAAAGAACCATCAAAAAGAAGTGGGTTGAATAATCCCAGAACTCAAAAAGGAATGGAAATACTTTATCTTCATACCTGCCAGAGAGGAGAAAATTTCATACCATACAGGCTTTTAGGTAGAATATTCAGCAAGGTATTACCTCAATAGTGGGGCAAATTAGCTCTAAAGACTGCCCTTGTCCCAATTAACAATGTTTCAAAGAAAGCCACAAAAGGATTATTATTGTTGTTGTTGTTGTTGTTATTATTATTAAGTCTAGACCCCAACAAGGCAAAATTCACAATGTCTGGCACCCAATAAAAAATTTTTAGGCATGCACAGAAGCAGAAAAATACAGCCAATTACTAGGAGGAAGAAAAATAAATCAACAGAAACAGGCACAGAAAAAACACAGGTGATGAAGTTAACTGACAAGGACATTTTAAATTATACATGTATCCTATATAGAGAAGATAAAAGAAAGATTGAGCATGTTAAGAGGAGTTATGAAGTTATGTAAAAAGGCCTAAACTGGACTTCTAGAGACGGAAGTGCGTGGTCTAAAATGAATAACACATTGGATGAGATTAATAGCAGATTTGACATTGCAGAAGAAAAGCATGATGACCTTGAAGACATATGAAGTATTTTAAACACCAAAATGAAGCACACAAAGGAAAAAATGAAGTCTGTTAGAAATTGAATGAAGCAACAGTGAGCTGTGCACAAATTCAAGCAGCCTAACACACATATTATTGGAATTGCTGAGGAGAAGTGGACACAAAAAAATTGATGAAAATAATAGCTGACATTTCCCCAAATTCGGGGGAAAGCATAAACCCCCATGTCTAAGAAGCTCAGTGAATTCGAAGCACAAGAAACATAAAGAGAAGCACATCGAAGCACAATACAATCAAAAACTTTAAAAGCTGCAAAAAAGATAAAATCTTAAAAGCAGCCAGAGGCTAAAAGCTTATTATTATGTAAAGTGGAGCAAGCATTAAAAACAAAAACAAAACAAAACAAAACAAACAAACAAACAAACAAACAAAAAGGTAGCACACTCCCCTGGGAACAAGTACAACTCTGACTTTTACCTGCCATGTGTCAATTATATAACCTAATGGTTTATGCCCTCATATTAATCTGAAATTTCTTTAAAAAATGGGAAAAATATGTTGCCAGGAAGGATAACAAGAAGAGGGTGTCCCCAGGGAGAAGAGGATACTGTGTGGGTGGAGGGACAAGGTGGTGGAGGTGAGGGCTGGGTTACTGGGGGGATTGAGCAAACAGAGATGTAGAGGAGAATGGAGTCAGTCTCTCCAGTCAGAGAATGGAGTGGCAAAGGCAGAAATGGTAGATTAGAATAACCCTGTAGGGTCAAATTGGAAACTTGGATGGTTTGCAAATGGCTGGCTTGTAACCTTCCAAGTGTCAAGGGAACAAGTGAGTCAGAAGTGGCTGAGGAGACTGAGGAGGCTCAAAAGCTGAACGCAGAGAGTGATAGGGACATCATGGACCCTCCCACTGGGAAAGGGACAGTCAGCCCCACCCAGGAGGCCCTGAGCAGTGGCTGGTAGTTGTGGACCAATACCTGTGGCCTGGCTTTGATGGTGCCCCTGGTTCTGTAGGGGACGCCCTGTCTGTGGGCAGAAGTGTCCTGGGTGAGGGGTGTTAGGCGGGCAGCTTACCCTCAAACGATTCAGGCAAAATGTTCCTTGTATTCTTCTAACTTTTCAGTAACTGTGTTTGCTTCAGAATTAAAAGTGAAACTGTTGAGTGTCTCACTCAGGGAGTAAAGACCACAAAGGAAGTGTTTCCTCTTCAGAGGAGCAAGGGGTGAGGAGGGGGAAGGCCCACATGAGGGACTGGTATGTCCCACACTTGCTGGCTTTGTGCTGATTTTTTAAACTGTACACATGCATTTTATCCTCTTCTCTCTCTGTATATATATGTCATACTTAAAAATGAGGGGCTATATGAGTTTTCTTGTATGTGGGGTACACAGAACAAGGCTGTCTGGGAGTGGATGGATGTCTGAACTCACAGTGAGGGGAAGACGGGCTGTCCTTTCCTGGAGGGTAGGGTCAGGTCCTCCTCACTTTACCCTCAGCTCCTGCAAGATACTCAGCTGTCAGGAGCCATTTAATGAGCAAGTGACAGCATAAGTGACACTCCATTAATGACATGCAGCTCACACTTCTTGAGCACGCACATGTGCTGCCACTGCTCTGCCCATGCCACACGTCTAACATCAAATGTGTGGGCTATCCATGACAAGAAGTTCTCCAGTCCTCTTTGGGCACTAGCTGTGTGTCCTATGATTCACCCCAATTCTGAGATTACCTGCAGTTATTGCAGACCTCACAGGTTGAGGGCTCAGTCACACAAATGCCCCCCACTTCAGACACCCCCATGGTACCCACACTTCTGCCTGACTTGGCTGCCAATCGCGGGCACCTACAACCCCCTCCTCAGCTTGATAATTTGCTGTAAGTGCTCACGGAACTCAGGAAGACACTTTATTTACATTTACCAATTTATTGTAAAGGACATTACAAAGGATGCAGATGAGGAGCCAGATGTAGGGGTGAACGGGGCGGGGCCCAGAAGGGCCCCCAAGCACAGGGGCATCTGTCCCCTGTGCAGCTGGGGTGTACCACCCTGCCGGCACACGCATGTTCGCCAACCCAGAAGCTCTCCAGACCTCATGGTCTGAGGATTCCTATGGCAGCTTCATCATGTAGATGTGGTCAGTTATTAACAAATCTCCGGCCTCTCCCCTCCGCAGAGGCTGCTAATCATGGCTTGGTCTTTCTGGTGACCAGCCCCCAAGCTGAAGCTATCCAGGACCCCACCAAGAGTCACCTCATCACAACAGGAAATTCCAAGGGATTCAGAAGCTTTGTGTCAGACACTCCTATCACCCCATCACTCAGGAAATTGCAAGGGTTCTGAGAGCTCTGTATCAGGGACTCGGGGCAGAGACCAAGTGTCTGTTTCTCGTGAGATCGCAACATGACAGCCAGGCACCGCCGTGTTCGTACATGAGAATCAGCTCAGAATGTCCTCACCCAGTGCTGTCAGTTCACAGTGGGGGACCGAGGCAGCACAGGCGCATGGCCTTCCTTGGAGCACACTAAGGTAAGTGGCAACGGTGGGGGTTTGTTTCCAGCTGCCGTGCTCCATGTTTAATGTTCTTGTATTCCAGTTTAATGACACTAAAAACTGAGCAAGGTAACACACCCAATAACATTTGAGGAAGTGGATGTCTTTATTTTGAAGAAATTTTGTCTTAAAGTTCAGATTTCCTTTTTAATACTTTAATTGAGCAGATCCTTGATATTCCATAGGGGAGTATGTTCAGTGTTGCAGGAGATTTAATGCTTTGAGTCCTTTACACACAAATCCAAATCTTGCCCTCAAGTAGCAGACAGACTGAGGGATGGGGACGTGGTCTGCTTCAGTGACAAGAGTGGTGCATGATGTGAGAAAATGCGACCCATCTGTTCACTTATTTTGCTTCAAAAACCCACATCTTGACGGAGAAGATGGCAGCAGGAAACACTGCTTTGGGCGAAATGGTTCCATCCTCTGCATCCGGGTCCCCACGGGCACTGTGGTGAAGGAGGGGAACGAAATTGCTGCAGACCTCCCTCCCCCTCACAGCAAATACATTGCTGCGCTGGGAAATGCAGAAGGAAAAGGCAACTGCTCTTTCCTGGCCAAGGACAACTAGGCCCCTGTGACTTGTACCCCTGGACAGTTGGGTCAGGAGCAAGTTCTCTACCTGGTGCTCAAGACAGTGGTCCACACTGGGATAGTTGCATTCCCCATTGCTGGGAAGTCCTTGCTCCTCCTGTTACTGCACAAAGAAGGTCCCGCCGCCTGTCACTGTCATCCAAATGTGGACGGAGATGGGGATTAGGTCCAACAAGCTTTATTGTCAGAGAGCCAACAATCTGGAGAACAGCAAGAGTAGCCTCTCAAATCGCCTCGGCCTCAGTTACAATTCTAATAGTTTTTATAATGGGATACAAGGAAACAAACCTAGAAAATTTTAACTATCTAAAAGAATCACAAAAAAGAAAACAACAACAACAACAACAACAACAACATAAAAGTAGTTTTTATTCTAACAATGTAACAATACTTCAACAACATAAAGGTAAATTTTACTTTACCTCCCCCAGAGTCTTGTGAGACAAGCATCCTCATGATAATGGCTGGTTTTCTGGCTTCACTCTGTGCCATTTCAAACACGAAACCTGCCAGGCTTCTTACCCATTTACCTCCTTAAAGTCCCCACGTTGAGATTGTCCAGTAAAAAAGGCCACCAACAGATAACAGGTAGAAGTTAAAAAATTCTGTCGGAAGGTTAGGTTTGAATGATATAATTCAGAAAAGTAATGACATAACTCTTCAAATTTGCTTCCTATTTAGAATGCAGCATTGTTTTCTTAATGTTAACAATTTCAGTGAATCTGTTTTCTTTTTTTTCTTTTCTATTCACCTGGCCCGCTATGCACATGAGTGATTGAGCTCCTTCATTTTGTGTAAGTTTTTTTCTTTCTCTTTTTTTTAAATTTCAGATTAATGTGAGGGTACAGATGATTAGGTTACATTGCTTGCATTTGTTAGGCAAAGTCCAAATTGTAGTTGAGCCCTTCACCCAGGAGGTGTGCCATATACCCCTACAATGTGTCCATTAGGTGAGAGCTTGCCAATTCCCCTCCCTCCTCCCCCTACCCTCTCCTTCCTGCCCTCCCCCAACTTGAATTAAATTATGTTTTCTCCCCATGTGGGTGTGCAGTTCTTCATCTACCGGCTTCACATTAGTATTGAGTACATTGGATACCTGCTTTTCCATTCTTGTGATCCTTTACTAAGGAGAATGTTCTTCAACTCCATCCAGATAAATGCAAACAACATGAAGTATCCATCTTTCTTTATGTTACCACACTGCTTATTAGGAAACGTTTCTACTCAGGTTTTCAATTCTTTTCAACAGTCTCCTGCGCTATCCGTGTAGACACAGTAGGTAGTGTTTAATACCGCACAGATTCCCTCGTTTAGCCAACAGGAAATTCAGCACTGCCTGGAGTACCTGGGCTAGCAAGTTGATACTTGTTGACCCCTATAGCTTTTGAAATTTCTTCTTCATCAGTCTTAGAATCAGAGACAAATTTCTAATCATGTCTCTATTGGCATATACTCTGTAAATTGGCGCTAGTATTTTCTTTATTGAATTTTTTTAGTAAATCATAACTGTATACATTAGTGCATTTATGTGGTACAATATGCTGATTTTATATACAATTTGGAATGCTTACATCAAACTGGTTAACATAGCCTTCACCTCACTTACTTAATTATTGTGTTAGGACATACTCTTAATAGATTTGACAAGTACCCTTGCAATATACACCATAGGTGAGGTCCCACCAATTACCCTCCTTCCACCCACACTCTCCCCTCCCTTCCCCTCCCCTTCCCTTCCTCTTCCCTCCTTCATCCTGGACTATAGTTGTGTTTTAGCTTTCGTATAAAAGTGTGGGTGATTGTATATTGGTTTCATAATAGTACTGAGTGCATTAGATACTTTTTCTTCCATTCTTGAGATACTTTACTAAGAAGAATATGTTCCAGTTCCATCCATGGGACTAGTATTTTTAGTAAGCTTTGCAGTGTCATTTCTGTGGCAGCCATCCCAAAATATGTCAAAGAAATAAATGTATTTGGGGGTAAATATTTCTAATGTCTTTCAGTCCCACTTCAAAGTGAAAAGGTTTTACATATTAAAACCAAATGCGTTGCTTTAGGACTAAGAAGGGGGGAAAGAAAAAAACCCAAATTGGAGCAAATCTGACTACCGGATATCATCCTGTATCTTTTGGCTAGTCTCTTAGTCCTATGAACGAATCGGTTTAGTTAAACCTGTGTCTCATTCCATGAGCTCATTCCATGAGCTGGCATGACAGACAAGGCTGGAATCTAGTACAGGTGGACCATAGTTTCTTCTTATTTTTGAACTGTGTTTTTTTTTTTTTTTTTTTTTTTTTCTCTCTAGTTTCCCACCCTATTAAAGACAAAGCCTAGTAGGATAAATTTACTTGCAAAACTAAACTTTAATCTTCGTATACTTGGCTGGATTATTTGCATAAAGTGCAGTAAAAATAATTATTAGCCATTCAATTTTTCTTTCTTTCAAAACTGGCCTTATAGGAATTTTCATAAGGAATCTGAGGTTAGACTTAAAAACCTCTTGGGCCAAGCCAAGGATTCACCTGTGCCATTAGACACCCCTATGCATTGGGAAATTCCTCTTTTCTTGAGGTCCCAAAGTGACTTGGGGTTCCCGGCCCTGTCAGAAAGTGACATTCTTTACCCACTATAGCTCAGGAAGTTTTATTGATGAAGTATCTGGCCATTTTTTCCAATGAGCTTTTTATTGACCTTATAAAGTCAACCTTCATTTCTTAATGCAGTCAGGACACCTCTGAAAATATGCCATTCCAGTCAAAGCTTTGGTAGAATAACCAGTGTCTTTTCATTGTTTTGTACAGAAGAAAACACATTCTCATTGCACTTATACAAATGACTGTATTGCTGTAAATTAAGAATGCTTACAAATGGTTCTCAAATTCTGGTTAAATCAAGTGCAGAGAAAAATAAATGCCTCATTTTTTTTCCTCACAAATATATGCTTTGTTATGTGCCATAGACACCTCAAAAGATGGAAAAGCAGGAAGAATCAGCAACATTTCAAACAAAAAGTCATAAAAATTAATTCCGTACCATGTAATTAATTTCTGCTCTGGTTGAGGTAGAGAGAGAGAGAGAGAGAGAGAGAGAGAGAGAGAGAGAAAGAGAAAGATCTTAGAATGGATAGATCTTAGTCTTTAGTAGAGCTTGGTAGTCTTCAGCAGAGACGCCGTGCCGGCGTTCTGCAGGCAGAAGAGGAGACAGAGCCAGAGTAAGCAGGTCTGTGATAGAATGCACATCCTCCTGACTGCCTGCTCCTCCAGCCTAATATAAGGCTAATCTCGTGCCTCTCAACACCACAGGTGTAGGGACTGCCAATTCACCAATGCTCTCATCTCGTGAGCTCTCATGCTTGTTAGGAGAGCTAAATCCCTCTCTCCATGCCCTTTTCACCAAGGTGTTCCATTGAGCTATACAGGTATGTCTGATAACTCTCACTCCTCCTAGCCATAGGCTATATGGGCTGCTACACTCATGGACGTGTCAGTTTCCTTATTAAAGTCCTGAAGTTTGCTTTGTTTTAGTCAGATGGCATATAAACTCCAAAGCTATAAGAAATCTATATTCAAGAGAATTTGTCAGTCCTTTCCATGACTTTTCTTGAAGGACAAACTTTAGACTTGGCCAGTTAAAAAACTCACTTTCTGAGACGAGATGACACAAAATAAAATAAAAATTCCATGGATGACAAAAGTCTTAGTATAGCATGGTTAAAGAGACAATTGACAAACTTCTTGCAGCATGGGACAATTTAATATAATAATTATAACTGCTGCCCATAACATATACTAAGCCATACTAGTCTTTACAATACTGGAACTTGAATTATTAACAACATGTATATACAAATATAATCCAAAGAAAGTTAAACATCATTTCATATTTGACAGTGTTTCCTGTACAGTTTTAACATTCCAAATAAGCCTAATCCATGTCTTCTAGACTTTCAGTGGTCCTAATATATCTAAAAGGCTAGTTTGAGGTCCAAAAGACTGAATTTAGAATTTTTTAATTTGCAAGGTTTGTTCAAATATCAAAGGCTTAAAATATTTGTTTAAGTAGAATCACAAATCCAAAGATTCTGATATCAATACAAACAGTTGTATGGGTTGCTGTAAACCTTAACCCTTTTAAAGTTCAACACTCCAGTTACTGAAAAGGAAAAAAAAAAAAAAAAAAAGCAAAAACCTTCTGTAGTGGGAGTTTTGAATTAGAAAGGAAACAGGCCACATGATTTCAGTAAGAGCAAATCAATATCTTAAGAAAACTGCAATTTTAGCCAAGTTTCATCAATTACAGCCAACCAGATCACATGCAAATTCCTTCTTATGAGTTCTATCCCAACTTGCACAATCTGAAAACATGCTAAAAACCTTCTGCTATGTCTTCACTTTCCCTTTTCTTAAATAACAGTCATTCTATTTCTGGACAAAAGTTTACCACACAAGATCCTTTCTTATTCAATACTATCCTCCTTTCTGTTTAACCGTTCTTACTGAAAACACTTTTCACAAAACAGGCTCATAGTTTATTATAAAGTCAGTTATTCCCTTAGCCAAAGTCATAATTGAAAGATTTTAAAAAGTAAAAAATCTGGCCAGGTACAGTGGCTCATGCCTGTAATCCTAGCACTCTGGGGAGCCGAGGTGGGCAGATTGCTTGAGCTCAGGCGTTCAAGACCAGCCTGAGCAAGAGTGTGACTCCCTTTCTACTAAAAATGAAAAAACTGAGCCAAGAGGATCGTTTGAGCCCAAGAGTTTGAGGTTGCTGTGAGATACGACACCACGGCACTATACTGAGGGTGAAAAAGTGAGTCTTAAAACAAAACAAACTGTGTATGGCACACCTCTTGGGGGCAGGACACACAATTACAAGGGGGACTTTAACAAATGCAACCAGTGTAAACTAATTCTTTGTACCCTCAATGAATCCCAAACAATTAAAAAAAAAATCTTATTCTTTGACAGAATAATGAAAATATTTTGAAAAGTAAAAGATCTTATTCTTTGACAGAGAAAATACTCCGTTTCCCAAACAGCCATAAGACCTAATATAGACAGCTGAAGTATTATTCAAAAGTTGTACAAAAAATATTTTGTTATTCCTATTAACATCATATGAAGCCAAATTATTTCACTGTATTAGTGTGTTAATGATAATGCCCATTTCAATACAATCTTATATCAAATACACCTGCCTTTAATCAACTTAATGTAAGTGAATTTTTATAAATCTTTTGTAACCTTTACTTTTAACTCTTATGTCCATTTAGTTTTAAATCATCCTTTACTTGTTTAATTTAAAACAGTTCTTAAAACCATCAATAAGACAGAATTATCTTCTTTAACAAAACTAACGTTTCTAATTAAAAAAAAAAAAAAAAAGTCTTATTTGGTCATCATAATGTCAACCCTTAGAAAAATTTAGAAAGTTAAAGCAAATTTGAACTGTTATCAATCTCTAATTTTTATTAACACACCTAAATATGTTTAGTTTTCCATATCACACTAAAAACAAGATATCCAGGTATATAAATTTAAACTTATATTTAACAATTAATGCTTTAGTATTTTATCTTACAAATGACTCAAGCATTCCATGTTTATCTTTTAAACTTAGCATAACATGACTTTAAAATTTTCAATTATAGAAATGCATTTTGAAACCACAGCATAGGCACCATCCCAAATGTCCTTCCTGATCTTCCTAAGTCTCGCATGGCCATGTTGCATCAAAGATGAATGGGAAGGAAAGGGCAGAGTTCAAGACAGAAAACAGGATGGCTGGGGAATCAAATTCATCTAGGAATAGTCAGGGGGCAACGCTGGGGCAAAGAAGAAGAGGCCACAGGGGCTAGATTGTGCTTCGTAGCTGCTGCTTCAAGGCACTGATAACATGTCCCCAGGCCTCATCATGGCCACCAGATTTCAGAGGCTCAAAAACTAAGAACATAAGCTCACCCATCAAATCCAGAAAAATTTAGAAATATTCCAGAAGCAGCAGTTTTATTACCTTAAGAGATCTGTGCTTTAATAATAATTTTAATAATTCATATAAATAAAAAATCTAAGTTATTTACTGTTTTCCTGATAACATATGTAAGTGCTTACTTTGTTTTTTTTTTAGCCAATTAAAAAGAGTTCTTTTCTATAATTTGGAGATGAAATGTCACATACACATGACATGTACAGATGCACAAACATCCAGACATACAGACAGAAGCAGAATTTATTTATTCAGACCATCAATCTTTTCATTATCTATTTTCTTGTCCTACGAAATTGTTAGTTATGCATTGAGTTGCCTTGAAAAAGGATGAGTCCTAAGTGAAACAAGGCAGAGAATTTGTATTTTGAAAGTACGGAGCTAAGACTTGAGGTCTAAATATTGTACCATCATACCAAAGGGGGAAAAAAGTATGTAAAGCTCTAGTTAAGACGAGATGGCCAGAAAAAGTACCCTAAGCAAAGGTGAGGCTTGTCACACAGCTTGAGAACAAGAGTAAGAGTTTCTAGTGACTCAGTCTTCCCTCACAGACACTTATTTCTTTATAAAAGAAATGAACAGCAATTTCTTTTATAGATATAAATTGCTTTCACAATAGCGTTTTAAGGTATCCAAATAAGGACCAGGCATAGTAGCTCATGCCTGCAATTCCAAGCACTTGGGAGGTTGAGGCAGGAAGATTACTAAACGGGTAAATAATCAGATTCAATCTGATCCCTAACCCAGACCTAACCTGATTCTAGACTCAGTGTAATTTATCTACAGCTTTTTTAATCAGCTAGCATCAGACATTTGCTCAAGCAAACTCACACATTTTTCAGAATTTGAGAGATGACTTACCCACAAGCCCCAGTAACGGCCACAGTCTTGGAGGTACTCATCTTGTCCATATGATTTTTTTTTTTTTTTTTTTTTTTTTTGAGACAGAGTCTCACTCTGTTGCCCTAGGGAGAGTGCCATGGAATCATAGCTCACAGGAACCTCAGACTCTTGCGCTCCAGCGATTCTCTTGACTCCACCTCCCAAGTAGCTGGGACTACAGGCACTTGCCACAATGCAGGTGTCTCTAAAAATAGCCAGGGTCTTGCTCTTGCTCAGGCTGGTCTCAAACTCATGAGCTCAGGCAATCCACCCACCTTGGCCTTCTAGAGTGCTAGGATTACAGGCATAAGCCACCACGTCTGGCCTCATGTAGTGTTTTGGGGGGGTCTCCTACTTCTGATAAATTAAATTTAACAGAGTTTAACTGAGTAAAGAATAATTCACAGATCAGGCAGCTGAACCAGAACAAGTTCAGAGAGACTCCAGCATTGCCATGTGGTAAATGATGATCCATTAACAGCATAATTCAGAGTTGGGTGATCAGAAATGAAGAAGGAGTAGAGAGTAAACAGAGCTTCCTCTAGCTGGGACAGAGCTGACATTTTTGCTCTGAGACATTTTAGCTAAAGTACCCTTCTAATTGAAACCGATAACCTTCACACAGGTTATAACATAAACAAGGAAGTAAGAGGTATCTCCAATGTGGACATAAACTAGATTGTCTGCTGGCTTCAGGTTAGTACTGAGTACATTGGATATTTGCTTTTCCGTTCCTGTGATGCTTTACTGAGAAGAATGTGTTTCAACTCCATCAAGGTTAAACGAAAGATGTGGAGTCACCATCTTTTTTTATGGCTGAATAGTATTGTATGGTATTCATATACCACAGTTTTCTGGAGGGGGGAGAGGGGTTTCATGTGCTCCCACTGAATAGGCACAATGTAGGAGTGTATGGCACACCTTTTGGGTGCAGGACATAGCTACAAGCGGGACTCTACCCCACAATTTCAAATATCGTGATTCGGTTGTTTGTAGCCTCACATTAACCTTAAATTAACAAAAACAAAAACGAAAAAAGAAAAAGGAAAAGGAAAATTGTGTTCAGTAAAATTAAATTAAGATCCTAATAAATTTTGTTATACTAATAAAAAAAATACATCAGTAATGTTAAAAAGAGAGATGTCTCTACAAATGGCTCAGTTCAAAGAAAGGAGAGTTGCACTAGCCATAAAGTGGATCTGTCCCACATTTCTGTCCAGCCTTATTTTCTAGGGTCCCAGCTTCTTAGCTGAGCAGTGATACAGAAATGTCTAAAAGCCCACAAAGTACATGAAATCAAAAGCTGTGCACTAAAGGAAAGAGAATCAACAAAGCTGCCTTGAGTTACACAAATACCAACCAGAGCAAGCTCACTCCCTATCTGAGACTCGAACCTAGGACACTGAGATGAACGAACAAAGCTTTGACCACTAGGCCACAAGGTAAATTGGGCTCTGTCAGCATTCCTACAGTGATATTGTTCACAGGATTTTTTTTCCTCTCTTTTAAATCAGATACCAGTTCTTCAATTTTATCAAGAGAATTTTTATGTCTAGCCATGAAATTGTTACATGTTCTTTTTTAGTTCTGATCTTTTCATGAATACAAGTAAGTAAAAGAAAATAGTACAACAGGCACGAGCAGAGCCCCAGAAGATGAACGGAGGTACTTCTCTCCTGCTGAGTAGTGTGGGAAATGAGCCTCCCAAAATGAATCTCAGCAAGATCTGAGAATGCATGCTCCCAACATTGACATACAGAAACCAGATATAAAAACCCTTACTGTCCCAAAGCTGTAGCTCTGTAATAAAGTGAAGGGGAGACGTAGGGACACAAAAAGGGAGCCATGGTCATAGTAGCGTGGATCTTACACACATGCATGCACACACACAGACTCACAGACACAGATCTCACACACCCAAAGATGCAGACCAAAGTCCTTTCAAGGTGAGTCCAAATAAAATCAACAAACCAAAACACCCCCACTACAACCATGTAATGGGGATAAATTCCCCTGAGACAAGACTCTTTCTATGACATAGAAAGGCTGACCAAGACTCACCACGCAATCAGAAGGAGGAATACAGGTGTGCAAGAAAAATCCTCTAGTTCCAGAAACTGTTTTTATACTGTAAGCAGGTCCAAGCTCCATGGTTTGACAACATCCCACCACAGGGATAGTGCTAGAGATGACCCTCAGTCCAAAAGACCTAGTGGCCTCTAGGGTACATGTGTACACCTGTCTCTCAAGTGAGAGGTTGCTGAGCTGTGAACAGGTGCCCATGAGGGCAATCCTGGATGAGCCCTCAATTTGCTTCCAACCAGCCACGTTCATTTGCCCGCTGCCCAAGAGAAAGACAATGTCCAGAGACAGCAGGGTTTACAGGAGGGCTAAGAGTTTATTCCACAAAGTGCTAAGCAGAGGGATGGAAGAAATTTCTAAAATCCACTTCCCTGAGAATTAGAGGAACCGGCTTTGTAAAGACAGTTTGGTGGGCAAAAATTAGACAATGAGAGTCTGCTAACTGGCTGGTATCAGAGCAGGACTTTAGTATGGGTTGCTGTCTGGGTGGGTCAGTTACTGGAATGCAGGACCTTGGATGAAGTATACAAGACCAGCTGAGTTAGTTGTGTTCCTGGAATGCAGGACCTGGAAGATATCTCAAAAACTACCCCTAGGTTTCAAACAGGTGTTGTTTTATGTGGACAACTATGGATGACTCCAGGGTAAAGAATCAAAGAGCAGGAACAGTGATTATTATCAAGCAAATGAGGGGACAATGTCTGATTATTATCATTATTTTAGCTAAGCCTGCCCCTTTACAGGGTTCTGGGGGTCCTTACTCTAGTTCTTGCCTTGTATCCCTTCATCAATTTGTAAGGGTGGTTTCATTGCTGGCTCCTATCTAGAAGATTACCTGAAAGAAAGTCCTGTTTGAGTGGGGACCTGAATAAAAGCAAGCCATAGGTTGGAATTACAAAAAGCCGTAGGTCTCCCAACACCTGGCTGGTCTGTATGATCCCCACTCAGATATGGTTATTATTTTGGAAGTTGAAAGTTATAGTAAACGGTGGCGCCCAGAGATGAGGCTGCAGAGATGTTCGGGCCAGGTTTATTGAAAGGGGAGGATATTTATTATCTGGGCAAAGATGGCATCTGCACCCAGGGGGCAGTTAGAGACCACTTTTATATGGGGCTGTGGGGAGTAGGCACATTCCACAGGTTGCCTGTCAGGTTAGGGTCTTTCAGCACAAACTTCTGGGGGGTGGGACCAGCCAGATCCTTTTTGTCTTTGTTTTAGGAGGAGAGGAGAAGGAGGAGGCGGAAAGAGTTTGTGTGTAGCTGCGTTAGGCCCCCCAACAGAAGTAACAGAGGCAGAGAGAAGTCTGCCTCTCACACTCATGACTACTGGAGCTTGTGGCAAAGGCCAAATGAGTGCCTCCCAGTGATGCACATTAAAATTCTGGACCAGAAAATGTTCAGATGCTGCCACCCAGTATATACCACTTGAGAGACAATTACTAGTTTGTCATTGGGCATTGCTTGAGTGACTGAAAGACATAACATAATCATGAAACCTGAGAAACCCACCTCTTGGGTGATGTCAGGGATACACTCTAATGAGGAAGGTGGGGCACAGAAGAGCTCCACAATAAAATAGAAATGGTTTATACAGGAGCAGGCAACTAGGGAATGCAGGGAGGTACCTGCCATACCCACAAGCAGGTAGCCTTGTTGCTGAAAGTTCACTACCTGTCCCTGAGGCTGAAAAGGAATGAGGACAAGTGGTTTGAAGAAAACTAAAGAAAAGTTTATTAATTTGCTGGCAAGTGAGTAGGATGGCAGACTCTCATCTTAAAGAACCATCATTACCCCCTTTAAAACAGAAATAGAGAGCTTTTACAGAGGTATCCAGCTTCAGGCTGTTGCTATAACATCTCCAGCAAGGATGATCTCCTGACCTCTTCCCAGACAATTGCATTGAGCCATCTGGTGTTAAAATATTATTATAGAAAATAAAGAACAGAGAACACCCCTCTGCCCTTCTGATTACTGGACTTGGGAAAGAATGAAGGTTTTAATTATTCAAGAAAAGAATGAGGAGGTTTAAAGAGACAGCTCATAAAACATTTTGCTCTTTTTCGGATCTTTAACTTCTGTTACAGCCTCTATTCTTCTAGGACCAACTGTGAAACCATCTGAGTAGCTGCCAGAACCTATTGCCACATAGACAGTGTCCTATGAACAGCTCTTGATTGACCAACTTAGAGCTGTTTGACTTACAGATAGCAATTTCGAGGCGAAAGGACAGTGCCTTGTGCAGAAAGCTGCTATGTTAAGGCTAGTGATTAGAAAGGCATTGATTGAAGAAGGCAAGAATAAGTCATCCCAAAGGGTTGAAAGACATGCTGTTTTCCTTTCCTTTCCTTTCCCCTTCCTCTTTCTTTCTTCCTTCCTTCCTTCCTTCCTTCCTTCCTTCCTTCCTTCCTTCCTTCCTTCCTTCCTTCCTTCCTTCCTCTCTCTCTCTCTCTCTCTCTCTCTCTCTCTCTCTCTCTCCTTCCTTCCTTCCTTCCTTCCTTCCTTCCTTCCTTCCTTCTTTCTTTCTTTCTCCTCCTCCTCCTCCTCCTCCTCCTCCTCCTCCTCCTCCTCTTCTTCTCTTTTTCTTTTAGATGTTATCTGGGGACCTATTTGGTGTGGTGGGGCTAAGTGGTTCTGTCTTGTTTTCAGCTGGTCTCTGTTCAACCCTAATGAAACAGTTACTCTGGGTTGAAGTCTTAGCTGTGGAGAAATATCAGCAATTAAGTCACCCC
>CAUYPK010046119.1:0-14728 GCA_963574355.1 Loris lydekkerianus
AATGTAAATGTCATGCCACGGTGACTGGGAAAATGCCAGGAAGGCTATGTTGAATATTGGGATGAAAATGTGTCAAATGGTTTATGAAGCTAGTATATGATGCCCCATGACCATATCAATGTACACAGCTATGATTTAATATAAAAAAAATAAAAATAAAAATAAAATAATAATAAAATAAAATAAAATTAGCTCCAAAGTAAAAAAAAAAAAAACAAAGATCCTTGGAGCCCACACTTTCTACAAAGGGCAGTCTGGACACCATCAGCCTGCAGGCTCACTTCAGCAGCCAACAAGTGCCCACTTCATGAACAGGGCGTCAGGACAGTACAGCAGCTTTGTCACCAGTCAGAGAGAAAAAACCATCCAATCTTGACAGAGGTTCATGCTCAGGGAGCACACGATCTTACCAATGGTGGTGTCCCAGTCTTAGCAGAGTCATGCAGGGGAAGAGTGCTGAGTCCCTTCTATTGCCTCAGTCTCAGTTAAACAAATTTTCACTGAGCACTGCCTGAACAAGGTCCTGAACTGCATTCTGTGCTGAATCAAAATTGAAAAGCAACCACACACAAATCCTTTCTGTTCTGGGGGTCCAATTAGCCTGATTATAGCTTCACCTGCTGCTGTGCCACCTTACCACCACAGGGGCTCTTCCCTCTCCTACCTCCTTCATAGCTCAGGCCCTGATCTGCAAATGGTTCTCTTTAGGATAGTGGTCCTTACGTCAATCATCCTAATGCCGCAATGTATTTTCATTGTTACAAAGGGGCCATGACCCACAGATTGAGAATGACTGCTTTAGGATATGGTAATAAACTACACATTTTCATTTATGCTTTTGGTCATAATGATAGGAGATGAAAACTGGCAGAAAAGGAAAACCATGGGAAGGGTCCAGAGAAAAACACTTTGGAAATACCAAATTCCAGAGCAACTGTATGAGTTATCTCCAGTGATTAGCTGAGAATCCCCCTGGACTCCTGATGCACTCCCAAGACCATGCCTGGGCATCTTAGAGCCAACATGGTAGAGGTGAAAAGGACCAATATTCTCTTTTCTCCTTCCCACCCTCAGCCGTTTTGTACCTGAGAAAACTAGAAAACATAGAGGTAAAGTGATCTGCGCAACATCAAACAGCTGCTGGGTGGGAAAGCGCTGGGATATGAGTCCACAAGCCTCTGGTTACAACTACGCAATGGTGCCTAATCGTTAACAAGAAGTCTACAATGCCAAATGTTAACAGTGAACTTGTGGCAGCTTGTAGCTGGGGCTGGTGCAGAAAGAAAGTCACAAAACCAGCATACAAAGTAGCTGCTATTTCTGGGGAATAATCTGAAGTGAGTTTACTTCACTTGTAGGCTGATTACTAAGGAGTAAGTTCATGAGTTCACCCAGGAGTCTCGAGGCTTCCAGGAGACTGATTCACACAAGCCTCACTCAACATGCCCCAGCTGATAAGTCAGACACTAGTATTCATATATATAATAGACACTAGTCTCATCACCAGGCCAGGGCACTTGGTCCTGCTTGTCATGGCACATGAGGTCAGTAAGATGCCCACATGATGTATCAGAAGTTTTCAACAGGACAGAGAATATTTCACCTTGAGAGGCATTTTAAATTGAACTAGAATGTTCTTTCCCTGAATCCTGCTAAAGGAAATAAAAATTCAAACTTGACCACTCTGCTTTTTGTAATACATTATGGTGACCTCTTTGTTGCCTCTTGTCACTCCAGTATCCTCCAGCATGACATTAGCAAGCTCTTATAACATACAGAAGTCCCCCATTACTAACAAGATAGGTTCTGTAGGTTTGTTTTTAACTTGAATTTGTATGTCAGTTGGAACAGGTATACTTACCTACTACCTGTAAAAGTGTCCATTCCAAAGTTCAAGCAGTACTTCAGTCAGGTGTTTGTAACTCAGGGACTGTCTATACTACACTTTCCAAGCCTACAGTTTAGTTTGCATTGATTTCACTTCACGGCAGTTATTTCCAAGTGCTTCCTTCAGGAGGCCTGAAGGAGGCCTATGAATTCACTCAACTGTGCATAGCTGGATGACTTACTTCCAGGAAGGCTTTTGGTAAAACAAGCAGGTAAAACAAGTCCTCTTCATAATATGTGACTTTGGGTAGACTGACAAATAACCGATGTAGACTTTGCGTTCTCTTCCAAACTTTTTGCCTTTATCATTTTTGACCTAGACCTTGAGCTCTTGGGCCTTACATCCCACTCTCCTTCTAAGAATTAGGTCCCTTTCCAAATCCTGCTCTTTGGTGCCCGGACCAGGTCAGAATATTGCTGGTCAGTCACTTGCTCCTTGGCTCACCACACTGGTTGAGATTAAACTCTATTTAACTTTATGACTGAAGCCTTCTCATCCCAATGTGGTTCGTATTCTGGAAAGTCAGAACCCTGTCACTGGCTCTGCCTCTGTCACCTGAGGGAGGCCTTACTCTTCAGGACAGGCCCTTTCATAGTGCCCTCTGACTATTCTGACCTGGATGAGCCACCAGGCCCCAGGGCACCTCAGTGACATAAAACTCCTCTTTATATTTTGCAGTGATTAGAACAATCAGTGCACAGTAACAATAATAATGAAAATATGAGCAACAAGAGTAGCAATAATAGTAGCTATTGGATGGTCTCTCTGTAAGAGTAGAAAACTCCCTTGGCACTCACACTGCAGGTGGAGAAAGAGTTCTCACATGGACATTAGGTTATGTAAAAGGAAAAAGTTTATTTTATTTTCTTAAGAGAGAGAGTGGAAGAGAGAAAAAGGAAAGAGACAGAAAAAGAGAGAAGGGAGATGGCATGGCACCCCAAAGAAAGAGAAAAGGGGTGCCGGCTCTGAGGCCAAGTGGCTTGCTACTTTTATGGGGACAAAGAAAAAGGAAAAAATAGAGATTGTTGTCAGTTGATAACAAAAGCCGCTGTGGAGTATTCACAGGGTACAGCTGTGAAACTGCTATCCCTGCTTCTCTTTTTTCCTTAGCAGCAGCCTGATAACAGAAGGGACTGCCTTTCCTTTGCAGACAGGCTTATGGCTGGAAATATGTTCTTGTTGGTGATTTCACCCTTGAGATATGGTTTCGGACAGGAACTGAGGCCTGAAGCTTCCACCCTGCTGTCCACTCAGGAACTCTTCAAAGCTATAAAGCAAATTCTCAAAAGCAATTTTAATCTTTAAGTCTGGTGAATGTACAAGAAAAGAATTTACATATTTTGTGTCTGCTCAGCTCTTTTCAGATGTTGTGAAAGCAGAACCCTACAGTTGCCTGTTATCCAGAGCTCATAAGATTGATCTCAGCCACTACAGAGAGACTGTGGGTTAAGTAATTTTTTTCTGTTATTTCATTAGCAAAAGGCCATCCTTTTGCTATTGTCTTAGATCAGACAAAGGAAAGAGACTAGTTTTCTAGAGAGCAGAGCCACATGTCATTGCCGTGTGCACCATGGGGCTGTACCCAGGCCTGTCGCTGTTCCAAGGCTGGCAGGAAGAGCCATGCTGACCTCTGCAACTCACCAGCCACAGTGAACACCCCTAGCTTTGAGGCACAGCCACAGGGTCAGCCAGGGACAACTGAGCCAGCCTTGGCCCAAACTGGCATTCCAGGGCCAGGAAAGACATAGCTCTGCCTCTGTTGAGAGGCAGTCCTTGAAGTCTATAAAAGACAAAGACCTGCCCATACATAACATTCCCATATCTCAAAACTCCTCCAGAGCCCTTCTCAAAACTCCTTTTGTGCAACTTCCTTCAGTCTCTGCCAGTGTCTTTCCCAAAAGATGAGGAAAAAAGAGAGCAAGACAGAGACCACAGGAGAGAGAATGAGAGATGTGGAAGTACCTGAAACTCCTCACTTTTTGGAAGTCAGTAGGCAAAAGGTCCCTCTTGACAGCCCAGCACTTGCCATCTGATTCTACCCTGTGCGGCTCTGGGCTGTCTCCATAGGCCAGAGACACCAGGGTTTCCCTTGATGCTGACTGACTTCAGCAGCTAAGAACCTCCCTACAAAGCACTGCATGCACTTCTTCACAGCATGCTTCAAATTGTTGTTATTTTTGTGTGTGATGATTTAATTCTTAAATTACTCAAGCACCACAAAGTCAGAAACTGAATCTGATCCCGTATGCCCCCAACATTTGCCCAGGGTTTAGTATAAAGTAAGCTCACATAAATATTCATTGAAAAAAATGAACATATGAACCAATAAATATCAATCAGTTCTGAGTGCCATATTTTTTTAAGAAACACTGACAAACTATAGCCAATCTAGAGATGGCAGCCAGGATTATGAATGTTCTCAAGATCTTACCACATGAGAAAGGGCTGAAATAACAGAGGTCGTAGAGATCAGATGAAGAGATGGAGGAAAGATCCTAGATAGTTGTCTCCTGATGTCACAGGGAGAACGCATTCATGAATTTTGATTTACATTGTTCCAGAAGGCAGAATGGGAACAAAGTAACATGCCAGTAGTTCTCAACCTGTGGGTTGTGACCCACAGGAACTGTACTAAAGGGCCATGGCATTAGGAAGGTTGAGAACCACTGCTCTAAGCAGACGAATATAGCCCACAGCTACAACTGTGGGGTGGGACAGCTGGCTAGCTGCCAGGAAAGGCCTCTTCTATCAGACTGAATGGCCAACCAGAGGCTGGGTGCCATCCTAGGGAAGGAGGAAGACTGGACCTGCACCTTGTGAGAGGTTCGGCCTGCAGAATAACAACTGAGATTACCTGGAAGATTCAAAGTACATTTCCCACATGCACTAGAACAAAAGGACACGTTTTCTTGTGGTATGGGTGCTGTGAGACCACAAGCAAATCTATGAAAGAGGGAAAATCTGACTGTAGCCTCCTCACTTAATCTTCTTTCAGAAATCTCATTCTCTCTACTTTTAAAATTCCTAACACTAACATTCTTGTCTTGAATGCAAGCAAACTAAGAAAGGAACTTACTTTAAGAGTGTTAATGCCTTAATATGTCAATCCATGTTTTGTTTTGTTTTTTATTTTTTATTCAAGATACATACAATTAGGTTATATCACATGCTTTGCATTTGTTAGGTAAAGTCCAAGTTGTAGCTGAGCCCTCCACCCAGGAGGTGTGCCCTATACACCTACATTATATCCATTAGGCGCAAGCTTACCAAACCCTTTCTCCCCTTTTTGAATTGAAATGTGTTTTTCTCTCATGTGGGCATGTAGTTGTTCATCTATTAGTTTCACATTAGTACTGAGAACATTGGATACTTGCTTTTCCATTCTTGTGTCCCTTTACTTTAGGAAAATGTTCTCCAAATCCTTCCAGGTAAACACAAAAGATGTTGGCTCGGCGACCACAGCACAGTGGTTATGGAGCCAGCCACATACACCAAGGGCAGCAGGTTCGAACCTGGCCTGGGCCAACTGCAACAAAAAAATAGCCAGGCATTGTGACAGGCATCTGTAGTCCCAGCTACTTGGGAGGCTGAGGCAAGAGACTCACTTAAGCCCAAGAGTTTGAGGCTGCTGTGAGCTGTGATACCATGACACTCTACCCAGGGTGACATCGTGAAACTCTTTCTCAAAAAAAAAAAGTAAAGCCTCCATCTTTCTTATGACTGAATAGTATTCCATGATATACAAATGTCACAGTTTATTAGTCCATTCATGTGTTGATGGGCACTTGAGTGGTTTCCACATCTTTGTAATTGTAAATTGAGCTATAATAAACATTCAAGTGCAAATGTCCTTATGGTAAAACAATATTTTTTCTTCTGGGTAGATATGAATCCATATTTTGAAAAAAAGTGCCTCAAGAAAGCAATGGGAAGAGGTAGCAGTGGGGCTTTCTGCATAACAGCATCTGGATGGAAAAGTCTTAGATGTCTTCCAATTAATCAACCAACAAGGGTTCAGAACCTGCCCTGTGTCCCACATGGCGCTATGCAGGGCGACCCAGCATGGGATTGAGAGATGGAAATTCTGGGTTCAAGTCCCAGCTCTACCTTACACTAACTATGTGGTCTTGGTTAATTACTTAAATTCTCTGAACCTCATCTGTAATACTCACGATATGCATCTCCACAGGGTCGACTGAGACACTAAATCTGAAAGTGCTCCATAAAATGTAAAGTTCTGTGCATGTAACATTATTGTGATTGTCATTAGACACAAGTGGGAGTACAAAGCAGGAAAAGATAAGGTTTCTGTCTTCAGCTAGCTTACCATCTAGCCACACCACGCAAGTTACCCTTCCTCCTTGCTCCCCTTCTTGAACACAAACATGCAAAAGAACCTAAAAAGAGGAGGGAGCTGGATGTTGAGAGGTAGACACAGGCAGCTGTAGCTGGGAGCTAAGCCTGGCAGCACTTGAAAGCTTCCCTCCTGTTCTCTTGACTCCATCACCCCGGGTAGCCCAAGGGCCTTTGAACTCACAACTGTACAACTACTTCAGGGACAGAGGGACCTCTCAGCCTCTGCCCTTCCCATCTTTACTTCAGAGAGAGCCAGTTCCCATAAATGCAAAACCAGCTTGACCAATTCAGGCAAGTTTCTTTATTGCAAATAAAGGGCTTCATTATTACATTGCATGGAACTGACTCAGAGCAAATTAAAACTGATTTCCACAATAACCTGATGACCTTGCTCTTCACTGATGATACAGCAGTACAAAAAGAAATCAGCTACCCTGAAGGACTAAAATACATTCCTGACAAGAAATGAACTATAAAGAAAATGAGATCTTTTAGTTATTTTCTGTTTGTTTGTTTACTTATTTGTTGTTCTAACATAGAATAAATCAAGGTAAGCGATTTTTTTTTGTAAAGAGCCAGATAATAAATATTTAGGCATTTATGAGCCAAGTATATCACATAGACACTTACACATAACAAGGGAACAAAAGCAAACTCCAAGAATTTTTTATTGGCAAAATTCAAAATGTAATAATAATTGGATATAATTTTTTGTAATATAGGTCTACTAATGAGAAAAACAAAATTTGGGGGTACCATTTCATTTAATTGAGATTCAAAGTTATTGCTCAAAATCTATTACAAATGGGCTCAGTGCCCATAGCACAGTGGTTGTGGTGCCAGCCTACTCAAGCTGCCGCCCTGATGCTGTGATGTAATCGTAGCTCACAGCAACCGCCAACTCTGAGGCTCAAGTGATCCTCTTGCCTCAGTTTTTTTATTTTTAGTAAAGACAGGGTCTCACTCTTGCTCAGGCTGGACTCGAACTCATGAACTCAAGCAATCCACCCACCTCAGCTTCCCAGAGTGCTAGAATTACAGGTGTGAGCCATCGTGCCTGGCCTTATTTTGACTTTTAACAGCATAGAAAGTATAAAAAACAGCTTGACATTGCTTGTAATTCAAACCATATTAGTTGTTTTTGAAATAACTACTACAGGATAAGTTTCACATTTAAGCATGGTTTTGCCTTATAATTTTGGACTGAATTCATTAAGAAACACTATTAAGTCTGCCACAAAAGCTAAATTCCAAAGCTACTCAGTGTTGTAATGAATGAAGATGATTATTCTCATTTTTAAGAAAAATTCATTCATAGCCTTGAGCTGGAGAAAATCACAATAAAATTTGACAACGGCTAAGCCACCAAACTGATGCATGGTAGGGCAAGTCAGAATATTCAGCTTCTATTTCTGATCCCCCCTAAAAAATCACAAAAGTGATTGATCATAAAGTCACAAGGATAAATTACGTTTACCCCCATGGGCCAATGATGGATGAAAGAGCCAACTATTCTCTGCAAAGTACCTGCAAATGAATAACATGATGAATAATCACAGGCTGTAAGCATTACATTTTCATAAGCTTTGAAAATTTTTCCAACTAAGCCTGTTTCTTCTTCACATGTATTTTATCATCACTTGTAACATATCTTAGTTTCTTCAGGAAATTGGTATTTTCTGTGCTTCGAAATGTTCCTGTACACAGTTGTTGCTCACAGACTTTTCATGGAAATTAATTCTTTATCCATTTCAAACTCAGCATTAACTACTCTTAGAAAAAAAAAAAAAAAAACCTAAGTAGTATCAGAAACATTACTCCATTCATCAAGAACCAAGGAAAATCATTGAAAATCATTTGCCCTGCTTCTCCCACAATCTCTTGCACTTTTCCTTTCCAACTCAGGAAGGCAGAATGGCTCTGGCAAAGAAGTATGGCAAGAAGAAGAAGGGCTATTCTGCCATTAGTGAGATGGTGACCCAGCAGTACACCATCAACATTCACAACGGCATTCATGGAATGGACTTTGAGATCAGTCCTCTCAGGCACTCAAAGAGATCAGATATTTGCCACAAAGGAGATGGGGATTCCAGATGTGCACACTGATACCAGGCTCAACACATCTGTTGAGGAATGTCCCACATAACATCCATGTGCGATAGTCCAAAAAAGGTGATGAAAATGGCAATTCACCAAACAAGCTCTATACTTTGGTGGCCTATGTACCTGTTACCACTTTCAAAAACCTACAATCAACTTGTATGAGAACTGTCAGATACATCAAATAAAGTTACAAAACCACAAAAAAATCATTTGCCTTATTTATAAAATGACTATTAATGCTGTTCCAAACAGCCTTCCTCATTCTTTGCCAAAAAGCTTGTCAAACAAGTTTATTTTCTCTGGGTACTTTCTTCAGCTGCTACAATCAAACACAATTTAATTAACTTGCCATTGGCAAACAGCTTTCCCTGTTTAGCTAACAAATGAGCTATTCAGAAACTACTTTGGTTGCAGTCTCATTTTCATTCATTTTGTAAAGAAATTCTGGTACGATGAATTTTTTTTTTTTTTTTTTTTTAGACATAGTCTCACTCTGGTGCCTCTGACTAGAGTGCTATAGCATTAGCCTAGCTCATAGCAACCTCAAACCCCTAGGTTCAAGTAATCCTCCTGCCTCAGCCTTCTGAGTAGCAGTGACTTCAGGTGCCAGCCATAATACTGGGCTAGTGTGTTTGTGTGTGTATTTTAGTAGAGCTCAGGTCTCACTCTTCCTCTGAGTAGCCTTGAACTCCTGATCTCAAGTAATATTCCTGCCTCTGCCTCCTAAAGTGCTAGGATTACAGGCATGAGGCAGTGTGCCTGAGCCTGAAATACTTTATTTTACATTTTCCAATTTTTCTGAGCATTGCTGCTCGTGAGTTGATAACATCATATAAGTACTTCATCTGATAATGTCAACATATATCATATTCTTTTAGCACAGTTATGGTGTCATTGCAGGATAAACATAATGCTTTGGCATCTAATCCATAAAAAAAAAAAATCAACACTCTACTGTGCCTTAAAAGTATGACATTTGAAGTCTTCTTCTCTCTTCTTTTTTGTTTTGACATGGTAGGAGTGCACTGGTAATAAAAAAGCCAAATAAAATGCTATGGTATAACAGTAAATGTGAGACTCCAAACAGCATTGAATTGCCACAGCAGTTCCGCGATTTGCAGTGTACACGGCAGCTGTGTGAGTGTGTCACCCCTGGAAGCCAACACAGACAATACACTATACAATGACTGACCAGGCTGTGCTCCCATAAAACTTTATGGACCCTAAAACTAGAATTTCATATGTTATTTATTAGGTCACAGAATAATATTCTTTTTTGATTTTTTCAATCAGTTAAAAATTTAAAACCATTCTTAGTTCATGGACCTTACAAAAATGGCCAGCAGTCTAAATTGGGCCCACTGAACATAGTTTGCCAACACCTGACGTAGATGATTATTATTGCCTTAAATGGTTTAGTTAGAGTCAGCGAAACAGACCAGATGACTTGTGACTTACGCACCAATCTGAGAGTCTTTTGCATGTCTTTGGCACCGACTACAGGTGCCGTAAGGCAATCAAGACTGTCAGCTGGGTGAGCATCCCTACCCAGCTGGGGCAGGGCAGGGGAGCAGAGGGTGAACAGGAGATAGGAAAGAAAAGGTTTGCCCTCAGGGAACCTGCAGCCACACTCGAGGCACTAAGAGGGGTGCCATTTTAACATATGCTTTTAACATTTGTTTATGGTCTCTTGAATATAATCAGTATCCAGTAAACATTTGGTAAAGAGGTGAGCAAATAATACATAATGTGGCTATCTTCATGCCTAACACGAATTCTGTACAGTCACCACCAGTAAATCCATGGGTTGTGGAATCTGACTGCCTGACCTCAAATCTTGCCACTACTTTTTACTACCTCTATAACCTTAGACAAATCATTTGATATCTTTTAGCCTTAATTTCCTCATTTACAAAATGAGAGTAATAACTTTTTTAATTAAAATTTTATTCAAATTAATATAAGAGTACAATTTTTAGGTTACATTGTTCTCACTTCCAGGATAAAGTTCTGTTTGTAGAAGAGCCCTTCACCCAGGGGGCGTGTTATACACCCTCACAATGTGCACATTAGGTGAGATCCCGCCCCATGCCCTCTCCCCTTCTGCCAAAGGTCCTCTCCCCTCCCCCTCCCGCTTCCCTCTACCCCCAAAACTGGACTATATTAGTGTTTTATTATTCTTAGGGACATGTAATTGTTTACATATTGATTTCATATTAATATGGAGTACATTGGATATTTATCTTTTCATTCTTGTGATACTTTACTAAGAAGCATGTATTTCAACTCCATCCAGGTAAATTTAAAAGATATAAAGTCTTCATCTCTTTTAATGGTTGAATAATATTCCATGGCATACATATACCACAGTTTGTTGATCCATTCATGGGTTGATGGGCACTTGCTTCCACAACTTGACAAATTGAGCCACAGTAAACGTTCTAGTGCAAAAATCCTTAGTTGTTAAATGATTTTCATTCTTCTGGGTAGATACCTAGTAATAGGATTCCTGGGTAAAATACAAGGTCTACTTTTAGATCTTTAAGGATTCTCCATACTTCTCTCCAAAAAGCCTATATTAGTTTGCAATCCCACCAGGAGTGTTAAAGTGTTCCTTTCTCTCCACATCCATGCCAGCATCTAGTGTTTGGGGACTTTGTGATATGAGCTAATCTTTGTGATATGGGCTGGGGTTAGGTGATATCTTAGAGTGGTTTTGATTTCAACTTTTTCGATGATTAAAGACAATGAACATTTTTCCATGTGTTTTTTGGCCATTCGTCTGTTATCCTTAGAGAAGTTTCTGTTCAAATCTCTTGCCCATTTATAGAGAGGGTTGTTTGCACTTTTCTTATTGTTTAATTTGAGTTCTCTGTAGTCTTTATCAGATTCATCTTTATCAGATTCATAACCTGCAAAAATGTTCTCCCATTCCAAAGGCTGTTTGTTTACTTTGTTGGGGTACCCTTAACTGTGCAAAAGCTTCTTAGCAGTTATTTATTTTTGGTGTTGCTGCAATTGCTAGGGGGGTGGGGGGGTCTTGGCTGTCTCATAAGCTTATTGTAAGCATCAAATGAGATAATAGATATAAAGCACTTAAAATAGAGTCTAAAGATCTCAGTAAATATTAGCTGAAAGTATTATTATTATTATTAGAGAAAGGAAGATCAACGGGACCCTGAGGAATAAGAGCAGGCCTCCTAGAAGAGATGGATATTAATAGCAAGGAGACCATTTTAACTACAGCAGGGGAGATTTGAAGGGTAATTGAAGTCAGAAATAGGAAAACAGGTCAGATTATGAAGACCCAGGCACAGAAAGGTGTCCTGCCACCACGGCCTGGTGCCCAACCCAATCAGTGAGGCTGGTGACACAGAACAGGAGAGCGTGAGGAGCCCACCCCATGTCCCACTCCTGGCTGTGGCTGGTCATAAGCTGATGCCCCTGACACCTGCCTGTCACATTTCTTATAATTTCATCAGGTGTCACATACCTAAGCTGTGTTGTCACAAGGCCCTGTAAGGGAGAAAGGTGGGGTCCCAAGGACGTGACTTAACACCCAAAACAACTGTGCCCAGGTTTCCCAAACAGTAGCCAATGTGGCCCAAGGAAATATAGAACTGTTGCCATAGGGACACCCAAGAGGCTTATCAGGGCACTTTGTCAGGTAGGTCCCCTAATTTAGGAGGAGCTAGAAGCTTTTAAACTATGGTGGTGTCCTTAATCCTAAAATGTCATTAATAACCTGTAACACTTCTACATTCTTATGAGTACATGAATGGCAACAGCTATTATCTTTATTGAATCAGTCTTAATGCCTAATTCAACAAGAAATGTGAGATGGTAGCCAGGTATGGTGGCTCACGCCTATAATCCTAGCACTCTGGGAGGCCAAGGGGGGTGGATTGCTTGAGCTCAGGAGTTCGAGACAAGCCTGAGCAAGAGCAAGACCCCATATCTAAAACTAGCCATGCATTGTGGCAGGGACCTGTAATCCCAACTACTTGGGAGGCTGAGGCATGAGGATCACTTGAGCCCAAGAGTTTGAGGTTGCTGTGAGCTCTGACTCCATGGCACTCTACCCAGGGTGACAAAGGGAGACTCTGTCTCAAAAAAAAGAAAAATAGGAAATGTGAGATGGGGAAGAACTTAAAAGTTGAGGAGATATTCAACAAAGAGAGGAGTGGACAGAAGACAAGGACAGAGGACTAGAATGAGGGAAAGACCAACTCTAAGTCAGGTTTCCCCTTCCGGATGGGATGGTGCCCTGCTCTGAGCTGCCACAGCATCCTACAATGTTCTAATGTAGCATCACTCTCACTCTTGGGTAACCCCGTACCTTTCTCCTTTTTCAGACTGAAAGGTCCACAAAGTTACAGATCCTGTCTGTCTTGTTCATAAAGTCCCCAGTGGGTAATGTTTACTGAGTAAACTGGATAGCCGGGGACAGGGGAGGAAAAGACTGAGCAACATACAGTTCAGTGTAAACAGCAAGGCTGCAGAGAAACCACCAGGCCTCTGGCCAGCCCAGACAGAAGCTTCACATCCTTCAAGGCATTACCAGAGCAGCCCCTGCCCCCACCCATCCAGTTACAAGTCACCACCTGCCCCTGCCCCCAGCCCCCAGTCCAGGCCCCTATCCTCTCCACTGCTTACTTCTCACCACAGTGCTTGGCACTGACTGACACATGACACATGTTACTTATGTGTTTATTATACATCTCCCAGCCTAGAACACAAAAGCTTTATGAAGGTGGGATTTTACCACTGTAACCTCCCTTTCTAGAACAGTGCCTGCTGCCTAGTAGGTTATCAGTAAACCTTGGTTAAATGAACAAACTGTAGAATGAATGAACTTCTCCATCCCAAGGTCTATAGTGGTCCCCAAATTTCTCAAATGTCAACCCTTCCTCTGGGGTTTCTTCCCTGTGTCCCCACTCCTGAAGACCTGTGGGAAATGTAGGACCCTTGCTCTGTACACCTCCCCTCTGCTCTCAACCGCCTCTATTCCTTGCCGCCTCCCCTCTTTCACTGCACTGGCACATGGGAACATCCACAATAGCTAACTGGAAATAAGCCCTAGGTGCACTCACCCAAGATCCTGCCTCCAACAGAGGCCCCAGGGATGGAAATGGAGGAAAGCTGAGGAAACGCCTCTGCCAGACAGTGGGGGATGGCACCCAGAGCTTCCAGAAATCTACTCAGGGGTTCTTATTTTCTAGCAGGCACCACTTCTTGGAGCAAAGATTTCCCCTACCATGTGGCCTATTGTATAAAATAAAACTTCTTTCCCTTTTTCTTAAACTTAGCCTTAAAGGGATGGGAACTTCCTTATTCTAATGCTTTAGGTAATTGTGAGCATGGCTATATTCATATAGCATAGACCTTTCTTAATCTTATTGGTTTCCACTTCACCCCTTCTCTGCTGTTCTCCCCTCTAAATGAAGAGGCACAGTTCACTACTAAGCATCATCAGTGAGCATTTACCTGCCCTGGCAGAGCAGCTGCCCTGTGGGGCACTGTTCTAGGCACTGAGGGGGCAAAGTGCTTACTATGTAGTGTGGGGAGAGATAATAAACAGTTGAATATGTACTAAGCTAGGCCCTAGTGATAAGTGCTAAGAAGAAAAATAAAGCAGAGCAAGAAAATAGAGTTAAAAAATGAAGACCACTGGGAGAGGTTTGCTATTTTCTACAGAGTGGCCAGGAATGATTCTCTGGAAGATGACATCTGAGAAGAGCCCTAATTGAAATGAGGAATTAAACATGCAAGTGTTCCAAGAAACAGCATGCCAGACAGTGGGGACAGCAAATACAAAGGCCTGAGGTGGGAGATATCTGATCTTGACCTCCTAGTTACCTTTTGCTAAAATTTTCAAATTATTTCTCACAATTTGAGTGGCATCCATCATTTGCGTCTCCTTTTCAAGTTACTCCCCCCAAGACTTTTCCCAAGGACATTCTCTGTGCCAGACACGGAGCCGCAAGCGAGGGACACAAAAATGAATGGAGCACCACCAGAGCCCTAAGGAAGCCCACAGCTCTGCAGCTGGGGGGAGGAATAAGCTCTGCCCAGGAGCCAGCAGCACCAGCAAGACAGACGCAGCCAGAAGGCTGCACACACCAGGGAGGACAGACACGGCCAGAAGGCTTCACACAGAGGCGCACACCAGGGAGGACAGACACGGCCAGAAGGCTTCACACAGAGGCGCACACCAGGGAGGACAGACATGGCCAGAAGGCTTCACACAGAGGTGCACACCAGGGAGGACAGACACGGCCAGAAGGCTTCACACAGAGGTGCACACCAGGGAGGACAGACACGAGCGGACGGGCGCCGTGTCGGGTCCCAGGGAGCCAGGCCGGGGAGGGGCGGGTGGGG